>JBAMJV010013882.1:12500-56631 GCA_037951105.1 Echinarachnius parma
CAAGCTGCCCCTCCCTTCTTCACCCTCTTGAGGGGGCAGTACCTGGACTTTCTCCGCCTTATTGTCATTCATGTCAAATAAACTACGGCTGAATTGGCCATTATTATCACATTAGTTATTCGTGATACTTGTTCACCTTTTTTCATCACGAGGAGGCAGTGAGGGACCCCCCCCCCCCCCCCCCCCCACCAACGTTGTATCTACGCCTTTGATGCAAATCATTATTCAATGTCGTATGAAACTACTTGTAGTATTTTTCCACAGTCTAAAAAGACAACAACAGGTGGATTGCTGCCCATAGTTATCACGTTCTGTCGAGATGACACCGAGAGTAACCTCGCCTTACTTAGACAAATTGCTACAGATTGACAAACATTACGAGAATAAATCGAAACTTTCCTGATTATTTCGTTCCGGACTTCTTTTGAAACTTCTGCAAATCTCATTTCACGTTGGGTCAAATTCTATCGAAGTTCAGTAACCTTTTTAATAGTTCAAGTTTACTATAAATAACATAGGGTAGCCAGTATAAAAGGTATGGGATTGATTTAATTTGCAAATCGCTACGAGTGTGTTTCATATATTTAATATGTGTTTGGCAATGGAGAGACAGAGACATTAACAAGAGCGATGCCGCGCTAAGAGAGTGTACTCTCTTATGAGAGACGATTTGTATTAGGTTTATCATAATTTATCGATGAACCGCTTCTCTAGAATATCTTTGACCCACTGACGTAGACCTACACCATATTTCCATTTCTCAATGGGCGGTGTATTCATACCCCCCCCCCCCCCCCCCCACAATGTCCATTTCAGCCATTCAATATACGGCAGTGGTCAGGGCTCTCGGACACCGACCTCATAGGTTAAGGTTCAAAATACTTCACAAGAAAAGCTCTTCGGTGTATTTTTGTCGCATGGAAATTTTCAAACGACTTGTATTTACATTTGGAAAAATCGTTGCCTTCAACGTGTTTCCGGTATCCCGACTTGCTTTGTTATTCAAGAACGGAAGTTGGCTGTCCTTGCTTTGCTGGTGAATCCAGGGGCGAGCTAGGCTCAACCCAGAGGAGGGTAAAGGGGGGGGGGCTTAGTCCCTGTGAGGGGTGGAGCGGTATGGGGTCAAAGTAACAAGTGGTATTTATATTCGTTTCGTTTCCCATACATAGAGCTTGGTGGCGTTTGATTGGTAATCATTCGCACAGAGGGCAGCCGTCCTCACCCTTTCCATCTCTTCCCTCGCCAACTTCGCCACCTTTGCTGCTCAATAATATTTTTCTTGTTTATTATCTGGATCCAATGACACTTCTTGTCGCAGCTACAGAAGAATTAGTCGTCATACTGTACGTTACCACGTGCAGAGTAAATATCACTCTCTTCTGATACAGTTTGGACGATTTGGGAAATGCGAATAATTATTACAGACCTTTGACTGTATGAATTCTTGCTTTTGGAAAATCGCCAAGGAATGTGCGTATCTTAGTCGTCATGAAACGGACTTTCTTCTTATGAAAGCAAATACTTTGCTTTTCCTGTGGTGATAATAACACTAGCTGTCCACTTTTGATATTGTTGCGTCATTAGAATCCTTCTAGAGCAGACATTTATTCACCGATTACAGCTTTCATTAGTTTTAATAGAAACTGGCGAAAACCTGCTTAGTGTATGAACTTATATTTGTTTGCATACTGGTCTTTGGAATCTCAAGTTCTTTTTCCACGTTTCTATGAACATACAGAAAAGGCGCAGTTGTCCTTCCTCACACCAAGGAGCAATGTCCGAAATGATGAAAACTTTCGTTTGGTCAGTTGTTGTTCTTCTATTGGTGTCTGGGGGATGTTGCTTGGCAGACCCGGACGCAGAGGCCATGGTCGTGGAAGGCCCGATCGTCACCGAGGGTGATTCCATCATGCTGTCATGCGCCGTCTATAACGTCTCCGGAGGACGGGCCAAATCGTTCCGGATGGAATGGCGTCGTGAGGGCGTTGTTCTGACGCGAGGTAAACGCGTTTTATCCCCTGACAACCGCTACCGCGTCACAATGATCGATGGCGTTTCGGACAGACGGGATTTCGTGCTTCACATAGACAACGTTAACCGCAGCGACGCGGGACAGTACGTTTGTTGGGTGATCGTTCGGTCCTGGTACCCCAATATTCCCGACAAGCGAGTGACGAGTCGCGTTGACCTGACGGTGCGGTACTTTCCCCGTCATCCACGCTGTCATCATAACGGCAGATCTGAGGTTTTCTTGGCCGGGACCGAAGTGGAACTAACGTGCTCCGTACAGGAGGGGGAGCCAACGGTTCGCACCAGATGGAAAGGGGCAAACGATATGGTGTTATTCGCACACGAGACCCACCATGATGGATACGTTACCAATGTCCTCGAATTCCTGGCGATGCCAGAGCACAACGGGATGGTATTCACCTGTAAGGTGACCAGTGATGCGTTCCCTGGTATTACATCCACCTGTCGCATTGGACCCATCGAGGTTATGGAGAGCGGTAGCATCGTCATTGATCCAGACTCAGCAGGGAGCTTCATCGAATCATCCATTGAAGATAACAACAGGGAATTTTCTGAACTTGCCCCCATCCCGGTAACCACAAGGAAATCGGCATCGCTATTAGATACTAATACCGCCACTGTGACAGAAACCCAACCGGTGCCGACACTTCCACATATTCCATTGATTGATACATCCGAAAATGCTTGTCCGATCAAAGAAAGTGCTTTGGCAAAGAAGCTAACTGTCGTTCTATTATTCTTCGTCATTCTCCTCCTAATTTCTGCAATGTTTAATGCATTCCTCTATGCGAAGCTCCGGAGACTGAGAAAGCCCAAAGCGGACTGCGGAGATGACGGTAACCACGTGGTCTCCTCCCTAAGTAGCGGGGTGAGCAACCAGGAGTATATGGACATGGGCAACCACAATCAGCTGCACCACGATGGACAGTTCTACGCGACGATATCAAGACAATCTTCGACGTCGAATGAAGCCGACTATGACAACCCTCGTCAGCTCTCAGCGACGGGGCAACAGTCGTCCTCCGAACAACACCATACAGGACTGACTTCAGTCGGACAGAAGTCGTCGGACGTGCAACCACCAACTGGACAATTGCGAGACGGACGAGCGGTCGGACAACCATCTGCTCCTCCTTCACGCACTCGCGACAGTTCAAACTACAGGAACAGTATCTACCAAAATCTAGGGGGCAGACCCATCACTCCACCACGCTCCAAACGGAAGAGTGTGTTGATGCAAGAGCACGTTGTCTAACTTTTAATATGCCATATGAATGATCGTTTCTCCACCAGGTGTATTGAAAATTAATGTAATCTATTATGCTGTACTTTATACCATCAGTACCATCAGTTATCAGCACTGAGCGAGAACATTATATACCATAGCTGAAGGATAAGAAATTGTTTAGTTACAAATTGTAAATAATTGTACTTACTTTGCAAATGTGTGAATTTCTTTACATATAGCTTTAAAACATGTAAAATATTGTATATATATATATATATATATATATATATATATATATATATTATAAACAATTGTTTCTCCCGAGGTAACGAATAGGCTACACGTCGATGCAATGCAATACAACGCAATTGAATGATTGAATAGAACTGGTTATGCCATGCTTGATGATATCCCATAGGCTCCCCAAAACATAGTCAATCTGTTTGTAATTTTGCGTTCGTTCCTTTCCATTGGCGTGTCTGTGTTTTTGGTAAAGGGATAATACAGTTTGGTTGGTTGAGAGGGCGCTTCAAGAAAAAAAGAATGTTGTGAGGTAATTAAAGACGAAGTTTAATATTTGAAAAAGCACATGAAACAAAATAAACTTTGTTTGATTGTAATGGATTAATAAAAAAAAAATGAATATCCATAAATATATCTTATTGGAATAAATGTGGGTCCTACAAGACGTTATGTTTATTTTGTTGATATGAGTATAGGCTATATACATTAGTATGAATCACCACATCCTTTCTTTTGGCAGTTAGGTTAGCAAACCATAACCACCATGGCTGAACAGTATACACATTTTATGAACTTCTACACTTCCTACAGAATGTAAACAAGAAAAAAGGGAAGTAAACAATTGAAATTGCATGGTGTAGGATATAACGATGGCGATAGAGAATTAACCGATATGAACATTAATTTGTTTAAGTAAGAATATTTAATATTGTGTACGAAATCGTGATTACTGAATGATCTAAAGGGGTTTATCCCCAGCACGTGTCATCAAATCTGTATTGCGTCACTGAGCGATGATGGCGAAGACTTGCTGTTTTTTATCATGTATTTTAAGGTCATCAAGAAGAATGAAAAGCTTCATTTGGAATTGATTTCTTTCCGTGGCATTATTCTATCGTGTTTAGTCGTTTAACATGTTTACCCTCTGAACCAACATCCGCCCGGGAACTCGACAGATAACGTTTTGACTAAGACCGAAACCAATCAATGGATCCAAGTAGATTAACTATTATCCCTGCAAGACCAATCGAGCAAACATACGTTTGATCGTTTCTACTATACTGTATACATATGTTCGAAAAGTGTTCCCTCGTCATGTAAAGGGGGTATTAAGTCTGATTTGATCCGTCGGTCATGTTGGTTGGTTTCGGTTTTAGTCAAACATATATCTGTCGAGTTTCCTGAAGGTGATGTATATCAATATAACAAAACTATAGTAGTATATGCATGTGATTATATGCAAACAGTTAGATAATCATTCGTGTAAGATGCTGTACTATTAATTAGCGGGCAGTCTCAACATACAGCTCACTAATCTTGGGACGCCCTTCCCAGTGCTTCCATTAGTAAAGGGATTGCATCAATACGCGTAGGACCACTATTACCAAAGACTATAGAACGATTCTTCATTCATCCCAATACTTCTCAGTGGTGGGCCATATTTCATGTGATATTGAGGTGGTTTATTTAAGGCCCGGTCACATATCACCGGATAGCGGTATCACCGGTAAGCGGATGCCCAACGACTGGAAAATTTGCGAAATCAAAATATCCGGTGATGAAAGTCGCTTCCATTGCTTCATGCACAAAACATTCCGTACAATACCACATCTGACAAGAAACGCATACGAACGGAGACGAACGGATTGAAAATGTCTCTCCGTCGGGCATCCGTTTACGCTATCCGGTTATATGTGACCGGACCATACATATCTCTTACCCCTTTATCTTCTCCATACATTATAACATACATGTATCTGCTTCTCTCTTAAAGACCCGGTCACATATCACCGGATAGCGTAAACGGATGCGCGACAGGGAGCAAACTTTCCAATCCGTTTGATTCCGTTCATATGCCGTTTTTGTCCGTTCCTTGTGCGTTATTTTATCTAGCGGAATGTTTTGTGCATGAAGCAATGGAGACGAATTCCACCACCGGATAATTTGATAACAAAAATTATATATTCGTCGGGCATCCGTATACGCTATCCGGTGATAATTTACCGGGCCTTAATCTCCTGTATGTCAAGAGAAGTAATGACAAACCCTATCTTCAGTGTGTTCGGCAATTATCTGCCATAATTCATATCGGAAACACCGGCTCAAAATATAATTCAGCCAATTGATGAGAGTAAACTCTAAAATCATGTGTGAAATATGGTGAAGAAAACATAATTCTTAAATTTTAGGTTACTTACAAGTTTCAGTAATAATTTGCAGCTATTATAGTTCAGAATCCGTCAATTATAAACAAAAAAACACATTAATCTTAACCAAATTACGTCTTGCCGAAACAAACAACCAAGTTGAATTTGGGGTCTTCAAACTTTATACCAAACCAATCTTGATTATTCCACCACCACACGAGGAAAACATCCAAGTGTTCCGCCGCTTCATAATAAACACAATCACCGGATGGAACAAGCAATTTCCCACAAATATTTTCAAAGAATATCAACAATGCCGTTTAGATATCGTCAAAGTATGACTCAACGTCCGTCGTTTAACTCCTGTCCTACATGAACCTATATAGTGGGCTATGTACAGAGTATGAGGGATAATGGGACTTCAGAATTTCGAAAGGCCGGATGGGTTAAAACACGTTTGTCTGGATTGGGGAAGGCAACTTTACAGGTACTTGGATTATTGTTTGAGGACAAATGCCAAATCTTCGGGTAGTCAGTAGTCATACCTCCGCGCATTTATGTTGTTTTGGTTTAGTAATATAAGTCTTGGCTAAAATTATCACGTTATGAAATATGTGTATCTATGTTACATGCAATGATTCTCCGAACTTACGTAGCAGCTTGCCTCGTTTTATTTTGTATTCATTTTTTCTTCAAAAACTGTTTTGTTTGCCATGGACTTTTCATCGACGGTTATGCATTTATAGACATACAGGCAAATGACCCTAACAATCAACTAATGGTGTATACTTTGCACATGGCAACGTGGCTACCTAGTGCCTTTAAGCGAAATAATGGGAAACGACCGACCCGAATCTTCGCTCATTTATTTGAATAATAAAATAGTTCTCTGGTAACCCCTAAACAAGCAAACCGTATTTCATATTTTACAACTGACTTGCAAATAGTTGGATTGATTTTAATTGGATAATTTGGGGCATTATTAAATTCATTAATTTCCCTGAGAGAGCCAAGTATATTTACACTCTAACACACGAGCATGCACACATACACAAACACACTCGTAAGAAGAAACAGGATACATGAACACATACGTGAACATTTCAAACATGGGTACACATTCACATGATAAAACTAATTCACACATATATAGGCCTAAAGATATAGAATTATGATACATCAATCACATATGACAGATATGAGCACAAATGCATGATTGTACACACTAACAGCCAAAGGCACACATTCCCACAAAATAAACACCTTATGTATACTGGAAAATATTATGAGGAGTTGTTTGGGACCAGGAAAATTATCTTGTTATATTGGGTGAAAAATAGAATATAAAGATCTCATACTAGCAAAATAACCCCTTCATAAGAGGGATTTGTTTTATCAGAGCTCATTATAACAAGGTTCCACTGTATTACCTTGTTATATGAGGGATTTGTTATATCAGAGCTCTTTATAACGAGGTTCCACTGTATTACCTTGTTATACAAGGGATTTGTTTTATCAGAGCTCATTGTAACAAGGTTCCACTGTATTACCTTGTTATACGAGGGATTTGTTATATCAGAGCTCTTTATAACAAGGTTCCACTGTATTACCCTGTTATAAGAGGGATTTGTTATATCAGAGCTCTTTATAACTATGTTCCACTGTATAACCTTGTTATAAGAGGGATTTGTTATATCAGAGCTCTTTATAACGAGGTTCCACTGTATTACCCTGTTATAAGAGGGATTTGTTATATCAGAGCTCTTTATAACTAGGTTCCACTGTATTACCTTGTTATACGAGGGATTTGTTATATCAGAGCTCTTTATAACAAGGTTTCACTGTATTACCTTGTTATACAAGGGATTTGTTTTATCAGAGCTCTTTATAACAAGGTTCCACTGTATTACCCTGTTATAAGAGGGATTTGTTATATCAGAGCTCTTTATAACAAGGTTCCACTGTATTACCTTGTTATAAGAGGGTTTGGTTATATCAGAGCTCATTATAACGAGGTTCCACTGTATTACCTTGTTATACGAGGGATTTGTTATATCAGAGCTCTTTATAACGAGGTTCCACTGTATTACCCTGTTATACGAGGGATTTGTTATATCGGAGCTCTTTATAACAAGGTTCCACTGTATAACCTTGTTATACGAGGGGTTTGTTTTATCAGAGCTCATTATAACGAGGTTCCACTGTATTACCGTGTTATACGAGGGATTTGTTATATCAGAGCTCATTATAACGAGGTTCCACTGTATTACCTTGTTATACGAGGGTTTTGTTATATCAGAGCTCTTTATAACTAGGTTCCCCTGTATTACCCTGTTATATGAGGTATTTGTTATATCAGAGCTCTTTGTGAGGTTCCACTGTATTACCCTGTTATAAGATGGATTTGTTATATCGAGGCTCTTTATAACAAAGTTCCCCTGTACCAACAACCAAAGAAACATTATTTTCTTACACAGTGGAAATATCTACATGATTGGCCAAAACAATAAATAAGTGAATTGAATCAGTATCTTCAAATTTGTATATTTATCAAATTGTTTATTTCCATATAATTTACATATATCATACATTATTTAAAAAAAACACTTGCACAACAAATGCAAGTCGAGCATGTACAATTTCCTTTAAATTGGTCATCACAAAACAACCAATCTCTGAATGGCATAATGTTTTTATTCCACTTCCAGAGTAAATTGAAAGAACAAATAAAACTTGATATCGCATATTCCAAGCACTATTTCATTCACTTAGTCAAAATATTTCTTTAGAAAGTCTTTACCAGCAGAAATGGGATGATTTTTTGTAAAAAAAAAAGAGCTCCTTCATGATTGTCAACTGCTGAAAATAAAAGTAGTATAGTTGAATGAGAGTGAGCAGAACATTAAGTTTTTGGTGCTAAATATGAGTTATGAATATCATCTTGTAGGTCGGAATGTCATCTATGGAATGGCATTGTAGATTTTAATTTTGATAAATAATTAAGATATAGCTCTGGAGCTAAATTCGGTTTCCACACGGCTCAAACACTTTTGAAAGAGATCATCTCTGAAGTATAATATTGACTTGACGGCTTTCTCTTTCTCAACCAACAATTATACGTGCATAGTTAAAATCTAATATGTATTGTGATGTCAATCACATAATTGAGGACTGCAGTGTAGCAAATGAATGGAATACACACATGATTATTAACAATCATCTATTGATAAGACCTCCTTGCAACTTCCACATCAAATCATGAACATGTACGTAATGCTTGGCAAAAGAGATGAAACGTTTTTTTAGAAAAATACATATAATTTTACACTTATCTATAACTAGATTTGTTTGGTCAATAGAAATACAGAATAGAGAAGAATGGTTGTCATAATTAACGGGGTATAATTTTTAGCTTAAATGCACAAAATGCCAACAATGAGAAAACTAAACATGACGAATCCATGGTAATGACTATGAATAACGGGTGAAAATACACAATTTAGAGTTTATATGTCGGACTGACACCTTTTCATATACCCAGAAAGAATGATTTAAACACACCCTTAGCACTGTAATTGGTGGGTAATTGCACATTCAAATATCAATGAATTACATGCCCACATTTTACAGTTGACATACATTCCATATTGACAAAGTTCTCATCTTTTTCAAACAATGAACACTTTAGAATTCATGAATGAACATTCCTGACTTGCATCTTTGCAATGCACCATTAAATGGTGTTACATGTACAGTATGTATCGTGCCAACATTTGTAGTGTAGTGGCTGAATTAGTATATTAGAAAATAATCTTGTTTGGCTTTGTTCTTTGATGTTGCAGTACTAATTGAGGCAATGCCTCATATCTGTAACCATTTGTGCCATCAATTTATAGCTTTGCCTTTGGCGATGCTGGTTTGAGTTGCTGTAGTTTCATGGCCAGTCCCATGTTCCCTGTGATCTTTAGCTTGCCTGAGAAGAAAGCCTGTAGAAATGCAAACACAAGCAAGTAATTTAGTATTCAGATTATTTAGTTCTCCAGTCCAATCTTTTGTTGATAAGAATTGATGAATAACTTTGGTTGAGATTGTGGTAATGTATTAAGGATTTTGTGATGTGAAGATTTGTATCTACATTAGTGATGACAATTTACATGAATTGAAGGATAACTTTCTTTAAGGTTGTGGCAATGTCTTTCACTTAACAAAACACATTCATGAGAAAATTCATTGGCATATTACCTGGGTATGATTTACTACAATAAACTAGTGCAACTAAGGGAGTTAACGGGGGGAAAGCATTTTTGTTATGCTTTTAATTGATAGTAACATATACTCTTATAACCATGGGTGGTTGTGTACAAATTGATGGACTTTTTTTGCAATCTCTACCTTGACCTGCCCACAACATGATCAAAAGAATGGATACTCCATGCAATTTCATAAAGCATCAATCCCGTAAACTGGACCTTCTATTGAAGGAGACAATTTGGTCTTATTATTTTCACATAGCATACACATATATTCGGCCATTGGCTAATTATATACATAATGGCTAAAATGGTCCATTATGACTGCTTTACCATTCAACCTGTTCACTACAAGATTTGAAATCCCCATAGACTTTGTACATAGCCCACCCGGTTCCAGTAATCAATGGGTTAAACTAAAACTATCAATAAAATAAAAGCATCCATTCTTTTAATCATGATGTGGGCACATCTGGGTAAAGAATAACCCCTTTAATTTGTCCAGTTCTTAGCATTTAGAGGACCATTTGATTGGCGCTCTACAATAATGTTCTCTACAATATAGTTTCAATAATGCTCTGGTGGGCTATTGTTCACATTTGCATCTTATATACAAAAAAAAAAGGACTCACGTTCTGTGCATTGAGTTTGCCAGTCATCAGATCCACTAGGTCTACGTCCTTCATCACAAACGTACAGTCGGCTTTCTCTGTCAAAGGAAATGCACACCAAAATGTAATCAAAGTTGTCATTTACAATGAAATTAGTCCCAGCTTCGGGTCTATGGCAAATACATGTTATAGAAAAATCAATCGGTCCTGAATGGGTTAAAGAAACTATACGTAAACGTGCAGTCAGCTTTCTCTGCCAAAGGAAATGCAAACCAAAATTGTAATCAAAGTTGTCATTTACAATGCAAGTCTAACATCTTCAACCTTCAATGGAAGATGCAAGCAAGTCCAACATGTTGAACTGGGGATACATTGAAGGTGCAGCGGAGCGTGAGTGCAGTCAAGGCCCTCAGACCATGGACCACCTGCTTAGTTGTGATCTGGTACATGGTATGTGTACAATCCAAGATCTGGCAGAGGCCAATGACGTTGCGCTAAGATTTCCCTGCCATTGGCAGGAAGTTGTGTGATGATGCCAAATGAAATGAATGATTTACAATGAAATTGGTCGTAGGTATAACCCATTCTGGACTGGTTCCAAACATACCCAGCCTTGGGTCTATGGAGAATACATGCTGTAGCAAAATCAATAAGTCCTTAATAGGTTACCGGTAAAGAAACTATTTGTAAACATGCAGTCAACTTTTTCTGTCAAAAGAAAAAGCACAATGAAATGTCATCTTATTTATCCTTTATAATAAAATTGGTCTTAGTTATAAAGAAACAATTCATAAAAATGCAGTTTGGCTTTTTGTGCCAAAGGGATATCCCCACTGAAATCTTATACTTGCATGCCTTTACCATTAACATTGATTTGATTTGATTATAGATTTCCTCTCAACACAATGTATGAAAAATGTCCTAGTTTGGAAGTATTACTTTACATTCAGAGAGAATGCACAAAGGAAACATTTAGTGTAAACTACACAATTGTGCTACCTAATACAGCCAATATTGGGCCATACATGTATTAGGAAAACACCACTTACTACTCTCACTACTCATTTTTAAATTCCATAAATGCACATTGGCAAGCAAGTTAATGCATGTACAGCCAAACCTGTCTATAGCGACCGCTCAAGGGACCGGCGAAAAGTGGTCTCATTAGACAGGTTGGCAGCCATTTTGGATTTCTGGTCGCATATTTTCCCTTTATGCACATGTGTAATTAATTGGTATCTGTACACGCACGTGTCCATAGTTTCATTGTCATTTTATAAGCTTGTTTTATGCATTGACATGCTCAGAATTAGAGCCTTGAGCAACCAGAGGCGACCGATTTGATATCCTTGGTTGTTCAAGCGTTAATTTTGTGGTTGCTATACACAGATTCATATGTGCGTCGGGACCCAAATGAGGTGGTCGCTGGTCGCATTAGGCAGGTGGTCGCATTACGTAGGTCGCTCAACACATGATATTTCAGGGAGACCAGAGAGCGGTCGTTATGAGCAGGTGGTCGCTATAGACAGGTGGTCGCATTAGCAGGTTTGACTGTATTATGCTCTTATGCTTTATTATAAATGTTCTATTTTTTTAACTTCTGCCAATCAGATATATTTTTTTTAAAGGCCAATAAGGGGGTTTTGGGTGAATCGAAAAAAGGGCCCTTTTTTTCTTTTAGATTTCACTTGGAGGGGAAAATATGACAAAAATAAATAACAGAACAAAATTAATTGTATAGTACTAAAAGGGTAGTGATACATATCATTTATAGCACATCGTCTAGGTGGGTGCACTATTCAGATGCACTGAATTATACTCTGAGGGGGAATTATGACTACTGAAATAACTTGAGCAATTCCATTGTACATAACTGAGAGGGTTCACGAAAGAATTCTACAGCAGGAGGAATCTTACTTGACGAGTTCTTCTCAACGGATCCAGTGCCGTTCTTGACGTCAACCACCCAGTTACAGGTCTCCCCTCCCGGTCCACCGGACACCTTGAAGGCATACACTGCCTTGATCTTATTCACCATCTCTGCTCCTTTCTGCAAGAAAACAAACAAATATGGATACATTCATCATCATTATCTTTATAAATGCCTTCATCTACATCATCATCACTATGACAGCATAGGTCATTACTGCTCAGTCCCATAAACACTACTTGAACTTTTAACCATCTCGTCAGCTCCTTTCTGGAAGAAAAAAACTAAAATGATCGTCATTCCCATCATTATCCTAATCATCGTCATCATAGTCATCCTCATCATCATAGTCATCCTCATCATCAGTCATCCTCATCATCATTGTCATCATAGTCATCCTCATCCCCATCATCCTAATCATCATCTTTCTAATCATGGTCGTCCTAATCTTCTTAGTCGCCGTCGTCGCCCTCGCCCTCCCCCCTTCTCCTCCTCCTCATCATCACCATCATCATTCAATTCATGCAATTCAATCACAAATAACTCCATCATTAGAAAGACTCCCATTTCATTCTCAAAGCCAAACGACAACATGCACAAGAACATAATAGATCACTTAAACTTGACACTAACCCTGTTTATTAGTTTCTTATTTAAAGGGGCCCTGCAACCCAAATGCATGTTGACCTCTGTTCATCTGTATTAGTGTACACATTCAACATTTGTAAACGGTTTGACCCAAATATATTTTGTATATTTTTAAACATTTCATCATTTATTTGTCTTCATGTTGCTAAGCCCCACCTCCTAAAAAAACCTCCAGAGCAAATTCTATTGTTGACCTGCAGTGACATCATTTGTCAATCACTGGTCAGCTACCATGCTATTGTGATAAGCCTAATCACAATAGCATCACACGGTTGAATAGAATACCAACTCACACAACTTCAATTACAATAGCTGTTGCTATGTCAGAAGAAAAGCACTGTCTAAGCTATTGCATGGAGGTATGCAGGGCATGCTTTTGTGTGGATGTTCTTTTTGTACTTTCATCTTTTGTTAATCTCATGGTAGCTGACCAGTGATTGACAAATGATGTCACTGCAGGTCAACAATAGAATTTGCTCTGGAGGGTTTTTTAGGAGGTGGGGCTTAGCAACATGAAGACAAATAAATGATAAAATGTTTAAAAATATACAAAACATATTTGGGTCAAACCGTTTACAAATATTGAATGTGTACACTAATACAGATGGACAGAGGTCAACATGCATTTGGGTTGCAGGGCCCCTTTAACCCTTAACTGGGGGGGGGGGGGGGGTCAATTTGACCCCCCCCCCTCAACGCGCGCAGATATTGCCACGCGACTTCATGAGTTTTTTCATTGAAGTCTTGCGCAACTTTTGAGACCAAATTTGCGACGATCAGATATACCGTTGTAAAGTCACGTGCTTTTTCGTAAGTGCTCGTCGGCCCAAAAATCGCTAAATTTTGTGATTTGTGTACAAATCATATGGAAATTGATTTTTTTTCTAGAATAGACAAAACCTTCATTATTTTTCATTCTAATTACTGCAATCATTTAATTTTGGGCTAAAAATGGTTGGATAATGGTCAATAATTTATTCCATTGAAAAAAACAATAAAAACCATAAGTCGAAAACACAAAGAAATACATAAGAAATTCCAAAAACAAAGAAATACATACAGATTTTTTTTTGTTTTGAAAACCTGTTAATTAAGTCATAAAGAATAATCATGCACAAAATTAGCATATTCTGAGCATAATTTAGTGATTTACAGACAAAAAGAGGATTTCTGCATAAATTAGCATACTTTGCTAATTAATATGCACATAATTTGCATATTTAACATTGGATCGTTTAAACGAAAACATGAACGCGTCGCTAATACTTCAATGTACCTCCATGCAAAATTTTGTGCGAATCGGACAATCGGTCTTCGAGATCTAAGGGGGGGTCAAATTGACCCCCCCCCCCCTGTAAAAACCTGGTCTGAAATAGCCCAGTTAGAATAGGGTTAAGTCTATAAAGCAGTATTAAAGATCAGTAAACAACAGCATGTGTAAAATGGTCAGAGAAATGTCAAGGGTCAAACTTACGTCCTGAAGAGCACTCTCTATTTCCTTGAAGACGGCTGCACTCTTGAACTCTCCCCCTGCTACTGGGTTGGACTGGATCTCATACCTACACACAGGGAATGAAAAGATACAGAGGATATTTGGTATTTATCTGCACAACACCAATTTGGCCTGAATTCTCATCAGTGGCACAACTAGAGTCCAGATTCTTATCTTAGTATTGTGAAAGTCAAAGGACTCTATAAGGTCTTTGTTATATCCACCCTTTCAATACTAGATTCCCATTCATGGTTTGTTACTTTGCCCGATACTGGGTTGGCCTGGACCTCATACCTACACACAGGGAGAAACAATGGATGTTTTAAATTATAGTACAACATTTGTAGCTCTCTACTGGACACCTGGGGAGTGTTTAAGAAAGATTCAAATTTGGACTTATTTCTAAGTTGGACTTACAAATTATGGAAAGCTGTCCTTTAAAAAGGCATTAAACGTTGATTAAAATCTATATTCTATTATCAAGGAGATTTAAGGTTCTTGAAGTAAATTTTATGATTACATTTTTGCCTTTGAATATGTTTTATTACAAGGCTAGAAATGGCTTTCCATAGTAGTTATGTTCAACTTGGACTTAAAGGGACTTAGTAACATTGTCCAAATCCTCAAAATAAAATTGTAATTCTAGCGGTTCCTTTATACCTTGTTGTATTCGTATTAACAATAAAATCATGGGACAGCTTTCGGTTTTTCAAATTTCCCTTTCATTACAAAGATATGTATGATTGAAGTATTGAGATAAGAAAATCTCCGGGCGAGATTTTCATCCCTGTACAAAGTGAATGCAGTGAGTTGGTGAATATCACCCAATATCACTTTGCATTTTCGCTCATTACTTGGCCATACATTGTCCATTTGACCTGAAATTTTCACACAATACCCTGAGGACATATGAGATAACAACAGTATACATTGCATCAACCATTCATCAGTTTTTGCACATCTCAACAAAGTTACTAGATCCCTTTAAGTTTAACTTGAATCTTTGTGAAACGCCCACCCGTCACAGTAGCAGTGTATCTAAAGAGCTTGAACCATTCCTTGTGAACCGTACAGACACAAGCCCCAAACTGACGGGAGTGGAAAGATCTCGTTGTTGCCAAGAGGCATAATGGGCAGTAGGTACTGAGCCTGGGTTGGCCTGGGCGGGCCTCATACCGAGAGTACACACAGAGAGTCAAAAGAGACAGTGGATATTTGGTATGAGATTGTGGAACAGCATTTGCTCCAAAGACAATTGCTTAGAGCACAGGCTTTGATCCTTACATAGATTGTTCAGAGGGGATGAATGAATAGATACCGTATTTGCCGGTGTATAAACTGCACCTGTGTATTAACCGCACCCCCCTTTTTTTTACAAGTTTTTTTTTAAAAAGTGCGGTTAATACACCAGCAAATACGGTAATCCCCCTGAACGATAGGTATCAATAACAGATCAAAGCCCATGGCTTAGAGGTATGGTTGGAAATAGTGGGGATAGGAAATCCTGTCAACATAATAAGGTGCTCGTTCTAGAAAGCATGAAATATAATTTTTCTCACTTGGTTTTTATTTTGCATTTATTATCCTTTTAATACCAGCCCAGATGGATATTCACAGCTGAGAAATTTGGATTCATTTATTAACTCTTAACTTGCCAGGGACTTTAATGCTCTATGGCATTTGTGTGTATTTTAACTCCCAAAAATGCAAGCTTGGCACTCAAGGATCTTGGGTATTTACCCTTTTGATACTAGATTCCTATTCATAGCTTCGTATTATGCGAAAGAAAGGGCTCCATCAGGTCTTAGTTATGCACCCTTTCAATACATGATTTCTATTCAGAGCTTAGTAATTCTATTCATGGCTTGGTACATTTAGAGAAAAAGGGCTCTTACTGTATAGACCTTAGGGTCACTCTACACAGGTTTGACTGTAGTTACTGATAGACCTTAGGGTCACTCTACACAGGTTTGACTGTAGTTGCTGTAGGGACCTTCCATGGTCACTCTACTCAGGTTTGACTGTAGTTACTGTATAGACCTTAGGGTCACTCTACACAGGTTTGACTGTAGTTACTGTATAGACATTAGGGTCACTCTACTCAGGTTTGACTGTAGTTACTGTATAGACCTTAGGGTCACTCTACACAGGTTTGACTGTAGTTACTGTATAGACCTTAGGGTCACTCTACACAGGTTTGACTGTAGTTACTGTATAGACCTTAGGGTCACTCTACACAGGTTTGATTGTAGTTACTGTATAGACCTTAGGGTCACTCTACACAGGTTTGACTGTAGTTACTGTATAGACCTTAGGGTCACTCTACACAGGTTTGACTGTAGTTACTGTATAGACCTTAGGGTCACTCTACACAGGTTTGACTGTAGTTACTGTATAGACCTTAGGGTCACTCTACACAGGTTTGACTGTAGTTACTGTATAGACCTTAGGGTCACTCTACACAGGTTTGACTGTAGTTACTGTATAGACCTTAGGGTCACTCTACACAGGTTTGACTGTAGTTACTGATAGACCTTAGGGTCACTCTACACAGGTTTGACTGTAGTTGCTGTAGGGACCTTCCATGGTCACTCTACACAGGTTTGACTGTTCTTACCTTGGCCTGTTGTCCTGTGGGAAGCCCATCTTGTAGAGTGCACAGACTACTGCTCCACCGAGTCCAATGTTATGCTGCAGGGCAAGCTTGGCTCCTTCAACCTGTCTCTTGTCGGCTAGACCTCTCAACTGCCAGCAAAGCTCTGCACACTGGGCCAAACCTACACAAACACACAAACCATTTACATGTAGATACACATGGATACATCAGGGTTACCATACACTAGCAATTGCGCTATTGCCCAGGGCAAGTCAAAATGTATGTCAGGCAATTAAAATTTGATAAATGGGACTAGTTTGGTTGCCTGATTGGGCAACTGTTCAACTACAAAAGAAAATGCAATTCCTTATCGGAAGATAATCAAACAACTAGCCCATTCTCTCGGCACACAGCTGAATGCACAATAACAATGGGGCACGTATTGCACGTTGTTCGATGCCAAGACAGGCAGAAAGTGCGATTTATCAGACACTGACTTGGTAAAAATGAACAAAAATGGGAACCTGACATGATGTCACTCACAGTGCCCTAAAACAAAACTACACAACCAAAATGACTGTTCTTGATATTGTTTTTCATTGGAAAAGACACCCTATCTGATGGACATAATCATTTTGTTACTATATTTTGGGAAGTGCCCAGTTCTGTTTTTTGGGGGGCCACCCTGTATAGTCTTCAAGATGTCACAACTGCCAACACAGCTCGGCACAACGGGCCAAACCAACAGACATACAGTGTATAGGCCCGTTGCAGAAAACGGATACAATTGATTGTAAGTCAGAAAATTTGCGCTCTTCAACCAATCAGATTTGCGCATTCAGAACACATGACTTACAATTAATTGTATCTCTTTCTGCAACGGGGCCCTAGACAGACAATATCAAATTGAAATTCTTCTTCTTCTTCAGGTAGAAGTACAGTTCACCATCTGGCATATTTTCGTACTTGAAAACAGACAGAAAGAAGGCTAATGTTAACCCGTTGATTCACTACAAGATTCTGAAATCTCCATAGACTTTTTACACAACCCACTCGGTTCCAGTAGTCAACGGGTTAAGCTGTAGGGTAAGCTGAACTGCCCTGAGCTAGCACAGCCATTATTAGCACATGTGGAATGCGAGTCTTGTAAATACATGCACAAATATATGAATAAAACATTTAAAACATATACATGTATATATACTACTGATCTCTCATCAAGTTTACTTACAGTGTATGCATGTACAAGGTGTGAACATAGATCTTCATGGATTTTACCTGAATACAGATTTAAAACGGCTTTACCTCGGACAAGATAAATGGCAATTGAACTGTATATGTTCCTATTCTGCAGCACTGCACTTACAGCAAAACTTCAAATTCTGTAGGCACTATAAAGGAGGTCTGTGATCGTGTGGTCTATAGATGCATACAATATGTTATAGCAAGGCCATGGCCCTCGTATACAGGGAGGGCGGTCTCTATTATGTGCACACCATGCTTGAGTGACTACATTCCTCCCTTTGTTGAATTGTGACACAAAAAGCATGTCAAACTTGTGCATGTTTTTTGTATCTGGCAAATAATAGAGAGGGTACACAGGTTAATTACAGGGCCAGTATGGAAGCCTTCAATGGTGAGTGATGCATGGGGGGGGGGGGGGGGGGGCAAATTAATTATTAGTGGGCAAAAGGGATATAGTTGAGTTTGGGTCAAACCGAGTTTTATTAACCAAAACCTGCACCACAGTACAAAGAATAGTTATAACTCCACCATATGCTCAAAAGGCATAGAAAATTACAAACGACTACCGTATTTGCTGGTGTATTAACCGCACCTTTTTTCAAAAAAAAAAAAAAGAAAAAAAAAGGGGGGTGCGGTTAATACACGACCGTATTAACCACACTTTTTTTTTTTTTTTTTTTTTTTTTAGGGGTGCGGATAATACACCGGAGCGGTTAATACACCGACAAATGCGGTAAGTAAAAATCCGGTAATTATCATTCAAAATTATCATTTTTCATACAAAATTGTGCATGTGATATGGTTTGTTAAAATAATGATTAAATAGAGATATCATCAACAACTATTTAAAAACCTCTTTTGAATTTTTTGGTAAGAAGTATTTTATGTATTTTTAAAAAAAGTCAAGATATCGTCTAGCCAGACGATATATAAATGAAATATTTTGAAATCAAATTGTACAACTATGAGAGCATTCGAAAGGGAATGATTCTCATTTTACATTTTACGTTTTATTCCATGAACTTTCAAATGGAAATAAAACCAACCAATTTAGTGTCATGGGCCATTTCGGGAAGTACCAATACTCAAGCGTACCTTTAACCCATTATTCTTCCAGAATACCCTTAAAATTGTATTTGATATTTTTTCTGTATCTTGTAAGACAGGAGGCATATTGGGTCAAGCCCAATAGACTTAATGTATACTTTAATCATTTCACAATAGTCATGATCATAAAAAAAACAGTTGAAGGAAAAAAGATAATTGTAATTAAAGGCAATGCTAGATTTTATTGTTTGCATATGTAGTAACCCGCTCGGGCAAGTAGAATAGAATTTTCTCAAATTTTACAGGCCTTAAATCAGAATGAAGCAGTCTCCAAAACACTATGAAAAGCATGTTAATTTGGGTGCCCATTCAGGCAAGTCAAATTGTAAACTGCTAATTTGTTAGAGGCCTGATGCTTATGTTGGATGGCTCAGGGCCAAAGAGTCTGTGCTGATCGTGAGCCTTGTATATATAAGTACGTAATTGCCGCAGCCGCTTAAACGCCGCATGCCGACTTTGAGCAACATAATTTCAACAAAATTTTAAAAACGGGTGCAAAAACGGCCAGAGAAACAAGCAGAATAATGGCCAGAAAAGTTCATGGGAGATGCCCGAAACGGTAAAATTCTCCAGTGATCAGGCAATGAAAAGTTCTTTGTAAGCAATCAATGATATAACAAATATGCTCGGAAGCGCAACTCAACCAAAAGCCCCCAAAATTCCACCGATAATCCCATCGAAAGTCTGTGCATGCACTGTAACATGCATGCAACCAATAACACACTGCCAAAGGCCGGCTTGCATGCATTTTACCGACTAATAAAAGTCAAATTTTGACTATCACCGCGTATTCGCCGCATCCCGACTTTGCGTTTTATTTTAAAGGAAAAAGTATGCGGCGATTACGCCGGTCAGTACGGTAGGTAGTCTTTATAAAGACAGATTTTCTCACCTAGCGATGAAATCACATAGGCTAGCTAGTATTACTACCATATCACCTCACAGATTCATACACATTGTCTTCTTATCTTAACCAATTGTTCAAGGTAATCGTGACCTCTATCACACACCCACATGTATGAAATACAAAGAACACATATCAGTGAGAAAACAAAACAGTGGGCTCAGGGCGAATTTGCCCCCCAAAATTCCCTAAAAGAGCCCTCACAAAATGTGCATGTAGGCGTTCAATGCAAAACAAATTTTTTTATTTTCATACAAGCAAGCTTGAAAAATCAAATTTCCCCATCACATGATATAACAAAAATAATATTGTTCTAATTTAACACCCACCTTGAAATTACTGGACCAGTCAAAACTACAAAACAAGGACACAAGTTGATCTCCAAGACAAGTTTCCAGTTACCATGCAAATACTAATACTAAATGAACAGGCTAGTTAATTCCAATTCGTACTGCAAATGTAAAGCATACAAACTTTTGATTTAATTAACATACAGCACATCCTATCAATTGACCTTTGATCCTTCTGGTGTTCACTACCATACAAGGGGTGGATGGTAGGAGTGTCTCTTTGCTATCTCTACAACTATTGAGGCATATGAGTCGAGGGTAGATTAGGGAGGTGCATGATAATATTGATTTAAAGTTATTTTGTAATTGAAGATCTTTGAATCCATTCTATCCCAGGTTTTGCCATACTTCCCCTTGAGTTAACATGGAACACCATAGGGGAGGGGTGTTTCACAAAGATCATGGCCCGGATTCACAAAGCAGGTTTGTAGGAGGTTTGTACAAACCATGGTTTATCCATGGTCTACATCTATGGAGTGCTGCTCGTATACAAGTAAAACAATTTCCTAATGATATGACTGTTTGTGCTTGCTAACCAGCAAATTTCACAATGTGAGAAGACAAACATTTATGTGGTGCATTTTGTAAATGTGTACCATCAACATTAACAATGTAAGGAATTTACATTCTTTCTCCATCATTTTACAAATGGCACTCCATAGATGTAGACCATGGATAATCCATGGTTTGTACAAACCTCCTACAAACCTCCTTTGTGAATACGGGCCCATAAGTTGAACTTGACTCTTTAGTTGGACTTTACAAATGATGGTGAGCCATTTGTAGCCTTGGAATATGTATTCAAAAACAAAAATGCAAGTATTTTGGACTTTCCATAAATTTTACCTGAAGAACATGAATTCTCATTGATAATATAACATATTTATGATTTGAATCAACATTTTATGTCTTTTAAAAGAACATGTTATAACCAACAAATTTAAAGAAACTAATGGCTTTCCATAATTTTAAAGTCTTACTTAGATTTGGTTCAACTTAGGATCTTTGTGAAACACCCCCAGGTGTACATGCAACACCAATGGTGTCAAGTTTATTATTTGGCGGGTTGCCAGAAGAAGCCGATAGACATCGATGAAAACGTCGCACTTAGACAATTAAGTTCAGTCCAGAATTTGATTTAAAAATGTTGATATCTACCTCGACTGGATGAGTGAGAATATACATCAATTTATTTATTATTGTGCCAGAGCAAACTTTACATATCTAATTCATGACCTGTCAACAAATAATTGTCAAATGATCAACAAAAATAAGAGTTTTATGATTTGCCTAATTTGTAAATCTTTTAAAATAAAGACGGTAGACTATCCCCCAAACAGGGAAAGAATTGATTTTCAATTTTAGGGGGCTACTTTTTCAATCTCATGAATACCACAAAACTTTTTCACACAATGCCCTATGGTAATCTAAGGGGTCAATTTCAGGGGGGCTATTTTTAAAAGGGGGCAATATTTCCCATCAACCCCCATGTATTTCCTACCCGATCTAAACAATTAACATGGTATAGACATGTACCAAACAGCTATCTGTCATTATCTAATCAACTACTAGGCTACTCTAATTACAAGTGTTTATTCTTTTTTAGTCAATCATTAACAAGTTTGTGAGTGGTTTAAAGCTCAATCATACATACATTTAAGTATACATGCAGCTCCAAATATTAGTAGTCATTAAGAGTAGAGCCTCCCCTGTATTTACAACACACTTCCCTATGTACATGTTCATAGGCAGTCTTTAAATTTGTTTTTAGCTATTCTCCTTTACCAAAACCATATTGAAATATTAAAAACAAAACACTGAAAAATGCTTATAAGGGCAAATGTCATCGAATGTAAGTCAAGACAGCCAAGCTTTCTGATCTAGTATTTCCTCTGTTTAGGTGTGAACTAACAAGTACTGTTCCTAGACATTGAACTATATACATAAAACTAGATGGATCTTCGACTGCGCACAGTCGAAAATGATGCCTCCGCCATTACGCGATTTATATCAAGCCCAAATCAACATGTACACTGAATTGATTCTGTCAACTCAATTT
Source organism: Echinarachnius parma (assembly GCA_037951105.1). Lineage (NCBI taxonomy): Eukaryota > Metazoa > Echinodermata > Echinoidea > Clypeasteroida > Echinarachniidae > Echinarachnius > Echinarachnius parma. The sequence continues at coordinate 35,342 of JBAMJV010013882.1, forward strand.
TGATGATCACAAGCTATTTTTGCATATATAATGAGGTCTGTGACCTTTGACCTTTGACCACATGACCCCAAAATCTAATCAGATCATCGGCCCCCCAAGATACATACATGTACCAAGTTTGGTCAGAATCCGTCAATCCGTTCTTGGGATAACGCGATCACGAGCTATTTTTGCATATAATGAGCTCTGTGACCTTTGACCTTATGACCCCAAAATCTAATCAGATCATCGGCCCCCCAAGATACATACATGTACCAAGCTTGGTCAGAATCCGTCAATCCGTTCTTGAGATAACGCGATCACGAGCTGTTTTTGCATATATAATGAGCTCTGTGACCTTTGACCTTTGACCTCATGACCCCAAAATCTAATCAGATCATCGGCCCTCCAAGATACATACATGATCCAAGTTTGGTGAAAATCTGTCAATCGGTTCTTGAGATAACGCGATCACAAACTATTTTTGCATATATAATGAGCTCAGTGACCTTTGACCTTTGACCTCATGACCCCAAAATCTAATCAGATCATCGGCCCTCCAAGATACATACATGTACCAAGTTTGGTCAGAATCCGTCAATCCGTTCTTGAGATAACGCGATCACGAGCTGTTTTTGAATATATAATGAGCTCTGTGACCTTTGACCTTTGACCTCATGACCCCAAAATCTAATCAGATCATCGGCCCCCCAAGATACATACATGACCCAAGTTTGGTGAAAATCTGTCAATCGGTTCTTGAGATAACGCGATCACGAGAACGGGACGTACGTACGTACGTACGGACGGACGGACAACCCGAAAACATAATGCCTCCGGCTACTTCGTTGCGGAGGCATAACAAGTAGAGAGAAGGTAGGAACAGGCACACATACACACATTACAATACTGCACTGTTCAGCCTGCATTGCACTGATAATGTGTGAGGCCCATGTCAGAATCGCATGGCACCTATTGCATGCTGTAATTGCATGTCTGGCTTGTAAATGGACATACCATGTATGACCATTTACAAAGTAGATGTGGGAACAGGTACAATGTACATGCTAGGGTGAACATTTATCGCAATAAACTCAATAAAAAACAAAACACTAAACTAGAGATAAATAATGTGCTTAGTCCCACCTGTAGCTCCTAGTGGGTGTCCTTTAGAGATGAGTCCACCGCTCGGGTTGACAACGTACTTCCCTCCATACGTGTTGTCTCCATTGTCTATCATCTCCCCTGCTTTACCTGCAACAGGGATATAAATGAAACATATTGTGCAGTCAGAAATCTACTACTTTCATCTACAGCCTACATGATAATAATGATAATATATCACTTTTGTGGGCCATCAATTTAGTACGATTATTCTGAGGAGAGGGATGAATGAAATATGAAGTACATATTTGAAACTGATAACAAAAAAAGATGAACTGAAGAAAATATAGCAAACATAAGCACTATGAACACAACCAGTGGTCTCGAGTTTTACCTCTAACATGTCTCAACAAACACATTTATATGGAAATTAATTAATAAATGTGTCCACTGCTCCTTGCCTTTTTTTCCACTTAGCAATTTTCTAGCTTTTCATACTGATATTTTTTAAAATCATATTTGAGCAGCTTGTGTGTTGATGTGAATGTGTATTGTGTGTAACTGTATGCACATTGTCCTGAGCCTTGGATTTTGTATTCTTTTTTGCTGCAGGCATCAAAATCAAATAAAGTTGATGATGTATCTCGTTATTTATCCCCTCTCTGTGATGACGATGAATCATTTGGACCCAAACATTTATTTTTGACACTATAATAATTTCATTTTAAACATTTTTTAAAAGACGACCTTGACAAAAAGTTTTCTTGTGTTCATGTAAACTCATGTAGGAGTATGAACAAGAATTTTGATGATATGCTGTCACTTTTTAATTTGTAGGGGGTAGCTTAAATGGTTGGGAAAGATATTCATGTAAAAGTACAATGTAGTAAAAGTGTGCAAAAATGTCAAATAATACCCCACTGAGCCCTTAAACAATGTGCACACAAATATTTTTTTTCCATGATGATAAATATACTATAATTTTATCAAAGTATAATGTATAATTTTCTCTGATACCATACCTGGTGAGCACAGTCCCAGGGCTTCATATGTGATGAGTTCATTTGTAGCAAAGCAGTCATGTAGCTCAACTACATCCACATTGTCAACATTGACTCCAGTTGTCCCGTATAACTTGTCTGCTGCCCTCTTGGTCATGTCATAGCCAACCTGAAATAAAGAGAACACATACTGTACACACACACCATCTGAACAACATATAATATAAAAAACAAAGTCTCATCAATTCCAAATTCATCGCATAATCGATGCTAGAAATCAACATCTATTCTCAGAGTCCAATCGGGAAAGTAAAAACATGACTTCTAAAATGTTAGGAGCCGAAATCCTGAATCTGTTGACCCCCAAGCATAATAGCAACATTGAAACGTCTTGTCATTTATGACATTTTGGTGGTCCAAACTCCAAAGCTAGTTTGCTGGTGGCCCAGGAGCAGCGGGCTATGGTGCTTATTCCAAGCCCTGGCATGACACAAGCCTCCACACTAACTTTTTTCTGTACTGGCCCATTCGGGCAAGTAAAATCATACATTTTGAAATTTTACTTGCCCCATTATAAAATGTACTTGCCCTCTTACTTCTAGATGAGAGTAACACATGTGAAATTACATTGTTCTCTTATAGTTGAACAATTATTTAGTTGCCCGATCGGGCAAGCAAACTAGACAATTTATGAAATTTTACTTGCCCGACACCGATCTTTACTTGCCCCGGGCAAGTGGGCAAGTGCTAGTGTCGAGCCCTGCATGACACAAACTAAATTGTAAACTGTCTGTCAATGAAGGAATGGAAAACTCTACCTGATCCAAGTCTTTCAATACCTTTGGCAGCTTGGTAATGGAATGATTAATGTGATCCATTAACTTAAAAATGTTCCCAAAAGTAATGTTTGAGACTTCCCATTGTATACCAATTTTGTTTAGTAGTTGAAAAAAAGCCATTTGAAAACAGTAGAAATCACAAATTTTTGACAAGAACATAACAAAAGGATGCGCTGTAGCAGGAAAACCGTTTGGACGAAACGACTAAAACTTGAAATTTGGGATGTGTAAGCCTGGATAACCATTTCTACCAAATTACAGCAAATTTGAAGTGGGCGCGATGAAAAATTACCAAAATTTGGGGTGATTTGACAGAGAATGACCCTAAAATTACAACTATGGATCGATCACATGGAAGCGTATATTTACCAATGACATCGAACTCTTGTCCTCGAATGTATTAGCCTTGTCTGTAGCCATGGTCATGCCAACGATCTCCACAGCTTGTGACTGCAGACCGTGCTGTATCACAAAGTCTTCATTGCACACAATGGCTGCTGCAGCACCATCCGATGTTGGGCTGTTGGAAGAGTAACAGTATTATCATAATAACCGCTGACAAGTGTTATAACTCAACTTTCAACAAACTATGGTTTGGATTTAATAGAAGGATGATCTCCACGGCTTGTGAATGTAGACCATGCTGTATCAAAGAGTCATCAGCACACAATGCTGACAAATCTGAGAATAGTCTTAGTGTTGGAATGTTCAAGAATTGTTATCACCAAACTGATGTCAGGCCACCCACCCCCACCCCCAAAAAGAAAAAAATATATATATATAGATTTTGGTGGCCCTGGTCTTTTTTGTATTATTTAATTTGTTTTTTTAGGCCAATAAAAATGTGAATACATCCTTACCAGCACTGCAGATCTGTGTTATTTTAACCTCTGGGGAGTGTTCAATATCCGCAATGATATTCAGCTCAGTCAAGAACCAAGATTTGCTATCGTCTATAAATAATTAAGTTCTTTTTGGGCAAGTAACTGACGATGCAATTATCTCATGCCATGCATTCTAATACGATTACAAGATATACATGTTTTTTTGTACCCATTAAGATCAATTCTGCAATCCCAAATAAGTTAACCCACTGCAGACGGCAACCTGATGGGTCCTGTATTAACTCTTTGGGGAATGCAACATCTAGTAGCGTACATATAAATACAGGACCCACCAGGGCCCCGTTGCAGAAAGGGATACAATCGATTTATGTTACAATTTATTGCAAGTCAGAAAATTTGTGCATTATTGATTGCGTCATAATGCACAATTATCTGACTTGACAATAAATTGTAACTTACAATCGATTGCTATCCATTTCTGCAACGGGGCCCTGGTCACTGTATGCAAGGGTTAAGCTTACCAGCAACTGTAGCTTTAGCTGAGTGGTTTGTGAACCTCTGGGGAGTTCTCTAATCTCATTCCATACTGTACAGCTTGGTGAACTGAGAATTCCTGCAAAAGAAAACAAATTATTCAGCCGCGTTTATTTTAAACTTTCGGTAAATTGCATTATTTGACAAGTTTTTGCAGTTTCATTGACTAAATTCAAACCGTGATTTGAATTTTACATCGACAACAGTCTTTTGAGTTTGACCCACGGGCAAAGAATGACCCAAAATTACAGCTATAAAATCATTACTAAGCCTCTGATGATACTTCTGGTACACATACGAACTCGTCAAAATATGTCTAAGAATTTCATATGTCTATGTTTATCTTTGAAAGCATTACGGACATCACATGGAACGTTTCTCAGAGCCACATAGTCTTTTTATTTTTCACTCTTATGCTATGAAATGTTCACATTATATTGTGCAAGTGTGGTAGGGTAAAATAACACTAGACTGTAGAACACAAAATACCTCAGACAGGAGACGGTAGAACGAAGTAGAACTTGCTTGTTTAATGAACCAAACATAAACTGACTATCTCTGCATCATGTACCATGCTTGCTGTAATCCAAAACTCATATACAAATTAACTACATCTAATATCCAATCAGAAACAACTAATAAAGTTTTGCCCCCTAAAATACTGTACTTACGGGTTGTTAGTAGAGTGCTTGTGATTCTTGTATGCAATCTTGGCAAAGTGCTCTGGCTTGGTTCCTGCATTGGGAAGATAAGGAAATAGTTCACCCATTGTCTAAAGCAGGGCTCCACATTAGCAAATGCCTGCTGGACCGGGGCCACAAGACATGAACATCGGGCCACTAACATTTTTTGGATGTCAAATTTTACTTGCCCGGCTGGGTGACCAAAATAACAACCTTTTCTTATGTTTGTCTTTGTTTGGGATCATTCAATTATGATTTTGGGGACAGCAAAGTTTGAAAAATCTGATTTTGATAATTAGTTATCAATGAAAACACAACCGTTTTAGTCAGTAAAATATAAAACTCTTCTTCTCTTTCATAAAACACATGCACCTGTGTAAAGTGACGACCTAGGGGAAATGAAAAAGTGGCCACTGTAGACAGGTGCCCTTTATAGACAGGTACCATAACATTGTATTTTTCTCTGTGAGGAACACTTTTAGTGGTCACTACAGGTAGCTTGGCTGCTATAGACCTGGGTCCCCTTGCAGAAAGAGATGCAATCGATTGCAAAGTTGCAATTAATTGCAAGTCAGAAAATCTGCGCATTTGGTCACATGATCTGACTTACAATTACCGTAATACTCCGTGTATAAGACGCACTTTTTTTCCGTCGGAAAATTTTCAAAGTGGGGGGTGCGTCTTATACACAGGTACAGCAAAAAAAAAAAAATTGGGGGGGGGACACCCTGTAGTCATATTGAATGTGTATAACACATGGTTTAGGGTTATGACAAGAACTTACAGTCAGTTGTAGCATTCAGCTAAATATACCTTTTTCTCACACAAAAACTATTGGTTACAGATGTGAAAATTGCAAGTTTATTGAGCAGTAATACTGCTGCTAATGAATATTCATACATTCGTGAGCAGCAGTACTAATTAAATATGCAATTTTCTAACCAGTGGCTATAAATTTTGCTCATAATTAAAATTAGTTAGAAGTAAATTTAGAATATTGCATTATATTTAGTGAGTATTGGTGCTCATGAATATGAATATGAATATTTATGAGCACCAGTGTTACTGCTAAATAAAAGTGCAATTTGTGTACTAACCACTATTTTTATGTGAGAAAATGATTGATGAATGCTACATTCAACATTAAGCTTTTGTCATGCCCTAGACCAGTGGTATAAGCATTCCAACAGCACTTCAGGGTTAAAAAAAAAAAAAAAAATGTTGCTGTGAAAGTTGGGGGTGCGGTTATACACGAGTGCGTCTTATACACGGAGTTTTACAGTAATTGCAACTTTACAATCGATTGCAACTCGATCTTTCTGCAATGGGGCCCAGGCCATACTTTGAGTGGCAGGGGTTTTAATGCTCTATGGCATTTGTGTGTATTGTAACTCGCAACAATGCAAGCTTGGCACAGAAGGAGTTAAGACAAGTTTGACTGTATTCTTTTTCATCCTACCATATTTGGCCATGTGCTCCCTTCCTGCGTTGCCGAACAGCTGAGCAGCAAAGGGGGAGGAAGTGATACCTTCGACCTCTGCCATGACCTCTACAAACTTCTCCATCGGGCTGGCTCGGTCCTCGAACTGTTTGTGGAAGGAGAACAACAGGGGAAAATTAATATCAATTTTTTTCAGGGCTACTTTTTATGCTCGCTGGCATGAAAATAACACTTGCAAATTTGTTTTACATTGAATTCTATGCGAATTTATGGGGCTAGCGTCTTTTGCAATTTTGTTTTGTGTTTTGTTTTGTTTTGTTTTGTTATGTTGGGGGGGGGGGCGGGGGGCTCTTTTTGGCATTCCAGGAGAAAATTTGCCCTGAGCCCCTGGGTGTTTTGTTTCACTGGAGATAAAAAGGGCTCGTTATCAATAGTGAATCAACACTGCGAGGGCTCAAGGTCAATAGTTAGCTCTTGACACACTTGGATCAAAACAACAAGTCATTCTCATAGCAGTGCATGGCTCTGTTTCATAGACCGATATCACATGTCAATTACTCTATGTGAAAGCTAAAGAAGGGGGCTAGTCCTCTGGTATCTGGAATGCTTAATTTCCCTAAATTTCTCCTGCCATCTATTCTTCTTCTGTTACTGGGCACAATTAATTGATAAGCTCTCAGTCAGTAGGAAGGAGTCTTGAGGCATAAATAAATTATAATTAAACTGTCCGGTACATTTACAATATTATATTACCTACCATTTTAAAAATATGGTGCATCTTTGGTTATTGTGGCTTGAACCCACAGTGTGATGAAGTTGTATTACTTCAAAATTTAATTTGATCCAGTTTTATAAGATACCATTGATTATGAACATGTGCGCAATTCAGCCATTTGCTCTTATTTGTTAAAAACCTATATTCAATTCAATTTTATTAAAGTGCTTTAAGATACTATTTTGTCTCCTTCACTATCAACTATTATCAACTAAAGGCAAAGAACAAGTGCTCACAGGAGATACACTCTATGATTATACACTGCCTAGAATAGCACTTGACCCTAGCAAAATATCAACCCACGCATTTATCTATTTTGCAGATTGCGCCTGATAATGATTTCATCTGTGTTTATTTTACTGCCAGACATCAAAGTGCTTTTAGATAGTTTGCCGCAACATATTCCTTCAATGTGGAGAAAACATTATTGATATAATACAAATACATCAAGTAAAACCTTATCATTACTACTGTAGACCAAAATGTTAAAAACCTAGGAAGTCATACAGAATGGCCCAAATTCTCATCAGTGGCTAAACTTTAAAAGACATAGGCTACCAGTAACCAGTACTGCTTTGCACCTGTGGACCCATTGATCCTTGCTATTTGCCACCAGAGATGTTCTAATTGTTTCCTTTCATTATCCAGTCAATCCCTTAAGTTTTGCTTATAGGCATCAGGACAATGGGCCGCTTGAAATTCAAGTCATAGTATAGTTGGTCATCAGCAAAATTGCATCCTAGGTCATCCAGGACATTGTATTACTGGTGACTGGTTATACTATTACTGAAATGGCAAGCAGCCATTTGTCTTTTATTTTGTATTTATTTATTCTCCACTCATGGGATGGATTGCCCTTGTCAGCTACAAGCTGTTTTTCAAAAGGGGTCAAAGGGGTCCTAATTCCTAAGCAGAACTAGAGGGACTGACTGGATAATGAAAGGTAACAATAAGAATATCTCTGGTGAGTGGTGGCGAATAGCAACAATCAATGGGTCTGCAGGTGCAAAATGGTTTAACTGGTTACCCATAGTCTCTGTCTTTTGGGGCCGGGCGCAGGTTGAGCCACTGATGAGAATTCCGGCCAATATCTCTGCAGAGCAAAAAGTGCCTTAAATAGCAACCTTCTCTTTCTAAACCAATGACAAATGAGTTAGAATAGGTACCGTAGTGGACAGTGAACCCTTCTGCATCTTCTCAAAGCCCAGCGCCATGATGCACCTGGCTCTGCCTCCCTCCACCAGCTGCTTGGCAAGGAACAGAGCTGTCGATCCCGTTGAACAATTGTTGTTTACCTAACAAGAACAAATATAGATCAAACTCAATTCAAAAGAACATACAAAGTTACATACAAAGTGAACATTACCAATAAACTGCCCTTCAATGGCAGACTGTCATTTCAAAAGCTTACTCACTTTAAATAGTGATCCAAATAAACAATTGTGGATGAGGCTTGACAGGGAACAAACAACAAAAATTATAACTCTGTCATCATAATCAATATGCCACACAGGGGCGACAATAAATGAGACTTTTATGAATTGTTTGTGGCCAGACATGTGATGTGGCCCATGTTTCTGGCATCCAAGTTGTGGATACCAAGTACTTAATTAATCAATCAATTAATTGTATTCTGTGAGTTTTATACTTACATGTATATATTGTGTTTTGTATCAGATGTATTATTATATATATTATGTATTTTCTGTTTTTACTAGGGGGTCACTCTGCCTCCTCAAGCCTTTGGCTTACCTAGATGTGATCCATAGATACACTTTGTTTTATATTTTGTATATTCCTTTGTAATGTTTTTAATGGCAAATTTACCAACAAATGTGAAATTCAATTAAATTCAAGTGGATACCAAGGGTGAGGGGTTCAGAACACGGAGATAGATAGTTTAGATCCTGAACTGTATACCCTTTATATCCCCCTATAGCGCCACGGTTTATCCCCTATAGCACTGCGCGCCAATTGTACTACGCGCCAACGAGAGTTCTGCGCAACATCATCGATTTGGCAAACAGATTGACCAGGCGTTCCGTTCAATGAATCGCGCCATATATTATTCGTGCAATATATTGGGGAAAGGAGAATAAAGAGTAAAAAAAACCTAGACTAGGAGAAAGTGGGAACAATACTTGTAACAAGAATGGGGTGCCATTCTGGCAGTGTTGCTACTGTTGCACAAAGATCCTAAGTTGAACTTAAATCTAAGTTGGACTTAAAACTTATGGTAAGCCGTTTGCAGCCTTGGAATAAAGATTCAAAAGCAAAAATGCAAGTATTTTAGACTTTTCATAAATTTTACATCAAGAACATAGAATATCTGTGATAATAGAAAATATGAATGATTTGAATAAACATTGTACAGTATGCCTTTTAAAAGAACTTGTACAACAATCTAAGAATCTAATGTTTAGCTTTCCATTTTGTGTTAAGTCTGACTTAGAGTTAATTTCAACAGCATGGACTGAGGCCGACTTTATCTCTAAGATTTATGGGCATTCTTAGTCTTTCTTTCAGTCCCAGGCTCATGAGAGTGGGGTTTGGAATGGTAGCTGGAGTGTATGTAGAGCTACATCAATGTTTGATTCACCTGCTAGAGCTATACTTGATGGACATGTCATAGTTCGAAAGTGCAGCTAGCCATCTGTGTCCAGTAGCATCAATTTGCCTACAGGTGAGGTACAACATTTGTATCGCTGTTCTTTGGTGTTCCATACTAGTGACGATGACAGAAGAATTGTCCCGGAGCACAGCGCAGTTGACAGGGCCTTTGTTGTTGCAGCACAAGGACTTGGGATCTTTGTGAAACCCCCTCCCCCCCCCCCCCCCCCTGTTTTTTTTTTTGTATTGTACAGTTTATAATTCCACCAGACAGATACTCACATTGTAGATGGGTATGCCAGACATACCCAGCTCATATGCAGCTCTCTGCCCACAAGTGCTGTCCCCAAACACATAGCCACACACAGCCTGCTCGACAGCGTCGTACGATACCCCAGCATCCTGCAATGCTGCCTGGCCTGCCTGCCTGGCTAGATCATGGTAGTCACCGTCTGCTTTGCCTGGCTTGTGGAACTGTTGACAAAAAAAAAGAAGGAAAAAGTCTTAATTGTGCATGATTTAGAGGGTCAAGAGTTCATCGATCAAGCATTTTGTATTATTGTTGAAGTGCTACCAGTGGCAGTAGCCAGCTAGCCTGCCTGGCTAGATCGTGGTAGTCACCATCGGCTTTGCCTGGCTTGTGGAACTGTTGGACAAAACAGAAACAAGGTATAATCATGTCTTTGTCAGGTCTTTGTCAGAGATGAGGACAAAAATAAAATCACTTCAAGATTTAGAGGGTCGAGAGTTCTTTGATCAAGCATCTTGTATTTTGAAGTGCTGCCCGTGGCCTTCATAGTGTCCGGCCAGCTTGGCTAGATCATTCGATTCATGGTCATGAATGGTATGTGGAACTGTTGGACAAAAGAAATAGAGCATATAATTATATACTAATGTTTTTGTCAGAGGTGAAGGAAAAGATAAGTCTGACTCAATTCCTTTCAAGATGAGAGAGTTCTTTGAAGTATCTTGTACTTATAATTAAAATACTGCTCGTGGCCTGCCTGTCTGCATGATTAGATCATTGTAGCTAGTCACCGTCTACTTTTCACCATAATAATAACGTGCAGCTACTGCATAAATATTTACCTCCATGGAGAAAAATTATGCAATATTTTCCCTAAAACTATACGTAGATCATGATAGTTGATACGTCAACATACTCAAACCACCAAACCTTAAGGCTTAATAATAAAATAATAATAATATCCTTGATTTATATAGCGCCTAGCATGATTGATGATCATCTCTAAGCGCTTCAATAGACTCTATATACTACAAAAACAATAGTAATACTCAAGATAGTGTAGAATTTGAAGAATTTGGATTTTGTAATACATCAATAGGCTACATTGTCATAGTCATCATGGTCATGGTTTCACTACAAATATTGGCTTTTTATTGCATCTGTGACTTTGTTAGTTATATCTATAGACTATATACTAGTCTATAGAGACATGCATGATCATTATCATTATGACATTTGTTTACATGATGTCCAAATGATCTATGTTACATGTACTTCGGTACTTCGGTTGGATAGGTTGAAAAGACTCCTACAGGAGCATCACTCAACTTGATGAGATTAGATAGAGGTCGGTGAGGGCGGGGTGATCTAGTCGAACTGTTTGGCTTGTTGGCTGCTTAGTTTCTGTTTAAAAGTTTGCGAGTTCTTTATTGACGTTAGTGAGAAAGGTATGTCGTTCCAATCACGTGCCGTATTAGGGAAAAAGGACTTTTGGAAGCAGTTCGTCCTCACAAAAGGCACCTCCAGCGATAGCGAGTTACATTTCCTAGTAGTGGCTGCATTTGAGTCGCGTTTACTGAAGCTAAGGTGACCATCCAGCGGTAGGTTTACGTTGTTATGGATTATTTTGTACATCATCGTCAGCCTATTGTTATGTCTTCGATGTTGAAGAGATGGCAAGTCTAGGGTTTTCAGCATAGCTGTTACTGAGCTTTCCCACTTGTAGTCATTCATGATGAATCTGGCTGCACGTCTCTGGACGGCTTCTATTTTCTTAATGTTAACCTTGGTGTGAGGATCCCACACAGAGCTGCAGTACTCTAGGTGGGGGCGTACAAGGCTCTTGAATGCTTGAATCTTCACTTTACGGGGGGGCAGATCCTAGATTACGGCGTAAGAATCCTATCATGCTGTTGGCTTTAGAGACAATCTTGTCTACATGTGTGTTCCATTTCATGTCTGAAGACAGGGTTACTCCCAAGTATTTGTGCTGGCCGGAGAGCCGATAGTTGAATTCAGTCTTTGCCCTACTTCTGGAGAAACGGATGGCGTTACATTTATCCGTTTTAAAAGTCATGAGCCATTGCGAAGACCAATTCTCCAATAGCTTCAAGTCCTTTTGAAGTGATTCACAATCAGCAGAGGATGTGATAGGCCGGTATATCACACAATCATCAGCGGAGTCGAAGAGGCTAACTTTGGAGTTCAGCCCGACAGGTAGGTCGTTGATGTATATATGAGAAAAAGTAGAGGGCCCAACATTGTGCCCTGGGGGACTCCAGACAGGACTTCTGCTGGTCTACAAGGGGAACCTTGGATTACTACAGATTGCTGTCTCCCTTTCAGGAATGAGGATATCCAGTTATGGAGTGGACCGTTGATCCCGTAGTGATGGAGCTTATGTAGGAGGCGTCTCATACAAATTCGTTCTTATACAACTAACGAATGGGCTTCTTGTGATAGTCAAATCTATTACCGAGGTGGGCTCAAAATGATTATTACCCGAAGCGTAGCTGAGGGTAATAGTCATTTTGAGCCCACCGAGGTAATAGATTGCCTATCACAATCAAGCACATTCGTTAGTTGTTTTATTTATAATTATCACTCATCAATATCAGTGATTGTGTTCAGCTTATAGCAAAATAAGTGAAAATCTCTTGAATATTTCATAAAATCGCTTGTAAATTTTGATATAAAAATCAATCGACATTAATGAAGCCAGTATGAGCCTCCAGAATCACGGCGCATCTAATACGCTTAAACTGTCATTGTTATTTTGCGCATACAATCTCAAAGACGGAAAACTGAGTGCGCACCAACGCGCTGGCAGTTGCGCACATACGCGATGAATGCGTGCTAGCGCTCCCACGGATGTGCTTATTGGCTGTCTTGGCGTTCTTCTTCCTAGGTGAATAGTTTTTACCAACAAGGGCAATCACGTGACTAGAACGTGTGTGCCATAGAGTACTGCACAAATTTGATCGCGTGTGCATTTTGCTTAAACACATGATCTATGGAACGAGCGCGTAACAAACTTTTAGAGTTAATTGTTTTACTTATGCCCCGGTCACGTTATTTTGCGAGTTGTCCAAAACTATCGTTTGTCAAATTCAATGGTAAAACGATCTCATGAGGGATATAATCTGAACTAATCTGTGTTTATACTGATGCCTGTCTATGAATATAATATAATGAACAAGTGAACTCCCGATTTTGTCCCCAGAATATCTCCTAGTCTGCTAGATTATCAATACAATACAATTTACCTTTGTCATTCCCACACCAACAACGAACACCCGTGGAGCATCAGACGCCATAGTTTCTGCTTGCGCCACAGATGAAAAAGGAATCCGCGATGATTTTAGCAGACTGGATCGCAACACCGTGGTAGCTGACGCAGATTGTGTCACGAGCTTCAAGGTAGCCGTCGTACGCGATCGGGCTCCGACAAGACACGCAAGCCGACAGATACGGCGTCCAAGCATGGTGTGATACCGTATACCGCAGGATAAAACTGTTACTGTGTTTGCGCTTTGGGGGTACAGTTAGCGTGGTCCCGCACATTCACGTAACAAGGATGATTATCATAAATTAAGAAGACAATGCCAATGGAGTATGGACTCTGTTCCTTCCAAATCGTTATTTAATTGTATCAGGTGGCATGGCCTTGTCTAAAAAAGTTTCGGTCGTTCTGTATTTTTTGACGTCAATCCGAAATCCGACTGCAAACAAGACTACTAACGATTGAGGGGGGGTGGGGGGGGGGGGGGGGGGTGTCGGGCTCTCTTGATTTCATCCTCATGTTTGTCTTCATTATTGGGGCCAAGTTTTCCCATTTTTCCCTCCTTGGTGCCTCATCAAAACCTGCACCATTACGGTACAAAATAATAGCTATAACTTCACCATTCTTGAAAAGTATACACAATTACAAACGACTAAGTAAAACCCCTGTTATCATTCAAAAGGAGCCGTTACAACTCTAGAAAGCGCTCTCTACAAAATAATTGGTTTTAGCCATTTTTCGTACAAAATTGTGCATAATATAATGTTTTGTTAAAATAATGATTCAATAGAAATATCATCAACAACTTTTTAAAAACCTATTCAGATTTTTTTCAAATTTTAAGCATTTAAAAAAAAAATTATAAAAAGTCAAAATATCCCCTGGTGAAGAATTTTTGACTAAAGATTATATTTATGGATATTTCAGCCGTTTCTGAACCGATTTTGTTCAAATAAAGTTTATTCTGTCATTCGAATTGTATGTTCTTTCACATTTGACAGTCAGTTTTTCATTATCTCACAAAAATATATTTCGGGAAGTGCCCCCCTATAGCCTACCAACACTCAATTAGTTGAGTTTCGGTATAGATGACATAATAATTTTTTTGAGAGATAATGAAAAACTGAGTGTAAAATTTGAAAGAGCATAATATTTTAATGACAGAATAAACTTTATTTGATCAAAATCGGTTTAGAAACGGCAGAAATATCCATAAACGTAACAATTTGTAATAAATGTGGGGCCCCACAATTATTCAATAATTTTGAACCAACCATTACATTTTTTTTGTAATGCTTTCATCTTTTCAAAAAATTTCAATTTCTTTTTTAATAGTTGTTGATTATCTCTCTATCTAGTCACTATTTTTACAAACCATCACATGCACACTATTTTATTTTAAATGGTTGAAACCAATGAGTTTTTAGAGAGCGCCCTCTTGAGTTTGAACAGCTCTTTTTGTTAATGATAACAGGCTTTTTACTTCGTCGTTTGTAATTTTGTATTCCTTTCAAGCATGGTGGAGTTATAACTATTAGTTTGTAATGTAATGGTGCAGGTTTTGGTTACTAAAATTCAGTTTGACCAAAACTGTACCCTCTTTACCAGAACTCAACTATCCCTTTAACTTAATTAAATTAATAAGCAGTTTTTTAGTTAATTTAAAATGTGTACAAATGGAAAATTAAGGAAAGTAATGAATGTCCGTTCGGTTCTCAACTTGGTTTATTGATTCATTTGTTTTTGTTGTATTGTGTAAGAATAATTCCGTTTTTAGAGATATTTAGAAAATGTTATGAAACATTATTTGTATTACAAAGCCATGTACGTATAGATCAAACAAATTACTATTATGATATTCATTTTAAAGGGGTAGTTTAGTTTTGGTAGAGAGGGCGCTGCACATTACAATTTTTTTTGAGGTAATGAAAAACTGACTGTCGAATTTGAGAGAACATGCAATTTTAATGGCAGAATAAACTTTATTTGGTCAAAATCGACACAGAAACGGCTGAAATATCAATAAATATATCTGATCTTAATATAATTATTACATTTTGGGGCCCAAATTTATTAAATGTTTTTTTTGAAAACTTTAAAAAATGCTTACACTTTTTCAAAAGGTGTTTTTAAATAGCTGTTGGTGATTTCTCTATTTAATTACTATTTCAACAAAACAACACATGCATAATTTTGTATGAAAATGGTTGAAACCAATGTTTTTTTAAAGAGCGCCCTCTTGTGTTTGAATGGTCTCTTTGAATGATAACAGGCGTATTACTTAGTCGGTTGTAATTTCCTATTCATTTTGAGCATGGTGGAGTAATAGCTATTAGTTTGTAATGTTATTCTGAAGGTTTTGGTTACTAAAGCTCAGCCTTACCAAAACTGTACTACCCCTTTAAGAAAGCAAATTTAGTGGATTTGTCATTAAATTATGCGTTACTTTCAATAATAACTTTTCTAGATAGAAGAAGAGTTAAAAATAATGATTTTATACATTTTCGTTTAAAATTTTCGTTTGATTATGGACAAAAAGATATCAAATTGAAAAGAATACATACAATCTGCGCTTATTTGTATAGATCTTCATGAATGAAATCGATTTATAAGTAATTTGTGAATATCTTACGATCGTTTTGTTTTGTTTGTACTGTAATTGTATTAATTTCTGAAAATCATCTTGAAATAAAGAAGACCCGATGTTGTTTTAAAAAATAGTTTATATTGATGTGGTGCAGGAAAATGTGGTTACCAAAAAACCAAGATTTCAAGTAGCTTTTTTTTCAAAGGCTCGACATATTGCAATACAATTACAACTTAAATTGATGTCTGTTTGTACTAATACATTAACCTAAAGCGGGCTAAACATTTGTAAGACTCTCTCGCTGCTTTGATCACAATCATTGACGCCGCTTCAATAACACGATGATGCAGTGAAAAGTAATTAATGTACCTAGAGAGTACACATTTGTGTTTTTAAAATTAGAATCATTATGAGATATTAAATAGTAAAATTGAATACTAGTACAGAATCCATGCAACAACATTGCTAATGGCCCGGTCAGATATCAACGGATAGCGGAAACGAATGCCCAACGAATAGAAAATTTGCGAAATGAAATTATCCGGTGATGAAAGTCGTCTCCATTGCTTTATGTATATACAAAACATAGAACAACGTACATCACCGGACAAGGAACGGACAAGAAACGCATACGAACAGATGGAAAATTTAGCTCTCCGTGTGTCGTCCGTTTACGCAATCCGTTGATATGTGACCGGGCTATAAAATATTGGAGATCCAAGGCACTAATCTTTGAATACTTCTCCTCCCGGCTAAATTCCTGATTTTCTTAAATTTCGCACAACTTCTCAAGTCATAGTCTTTGTAAATAACATCTTAAATACCGCCAATCGTTGCCAATTATTAATAATGATAATTATTACCATAGATTTAATCATGATTTTCCCATTGCTTGTCTTTATTATGTAATGTATCCACCATGCAATGTATACAAATTAGCATGGGCGTAGGAACACAATTTGTCTATGGGCTGATGAGGTCTTTTGACATGATCTTTCCCGAATTTACATGCTTTTCCCGAATATGATATATTGAGTTTCCCACATACGATATGACTTTGCCCGAAATTATATGAGTTTTTGACCGAAGACAATATGAGTTTGCCCAAATATCACATGATTTTGTCCGAATATCATCGGCCGATTTCAAAACTGCAGGGGGCTGCAAACCCCTCAGACCCCGCCTCCTATACGACTATAGAAATTAGGGGCAATTGTCATTGCTTGAATTAAGGAATTAAGGAATTGATGAGTATCCATGCGGTTAAACATCGTTGAATAAACGTTATGAAGAAAAGAGACCCATCCTTTACCCAGGGAGCACAGGGGTTTTTTCATACATGGAATGTTATAAAAGGTTTGGGCCCATTATTGTCTTCTAGGACCTTGTAGAAGCACAACCTAGGTGGACAACCTCGCGAACTAGCTACTGGAAGGCCAGAAAACACATATTAAGGATTTTACCCCTAATTTACGTTAAAAGCGCCTTAAATCCTTAGGGTTCATGAACATCCTACTCTGGTATTTTCACGATTACACCCAAACGCATGCTGATATCATCCAATTGCTTCGAATATGTCTTTTATAGATAGTTGTGCATCTTTTGATACCAAATTTTGCCTTTTTACTTCTATTGTTTTTTGTCACGTGCCTTTTATATGTCACGTGTCAGATATAGAATGTGAAATTTCACATACGCCTATTGACAAAAATATGTGGAAATGATGCAGATTATAGAATGACACAAATATTTAGCTGTAAAACCTTATACATGTTCGATGACATTTAGTAAGATGAAAAAAAAACAGTAAACTAGCAAAACAAAGGATAAAACAATACAAAATAAAAGAATTTGAAACAAATTATAATGATAACATGGATGTTATGATTTAGCGAACGTATCAATGTATGACGATCGTGGTGCGTCATTATGTTTATCCCCAGTCATTGGATACATACTGCCATCAATCCAGCACACAAGAGTGCACATTTCTAACTCACATGGGAGTCTTCCAGCCTGCATGACACCTTGTATATGAATACAGTGCTAATGAATCACGTTCCATCTTTCCGGGCACTCTCTGATTCCGAACTCGGGACCTCATATGTGGAAAGCTTGTGCCCTTCCAACCTTTCACACCAAGTCCACGCATATACAATAAAAGCTATTTATTACAAGCAAAATCTTTATAATCTGTTTTAGGCCCTTGGAACTGTTTTCATACTATTTTTGACAATTTTCGTTAAAAATACATAAAATAACCAAACAATCATGTTACAATTCCAAACAAAGTGATTTTGTGTTCATGCATTGTCTCATATGACATAACAAAGCTGCACTCATTATCATAATAGGGGGCTGGGGGTACGAAGGTACATCGACATCGTTTGGAAAGAGTGCTAAATACAAAGTCAAAATAACGAGGTATGAAAGCTAACATGTCTTTGGAATGAGTCTTTTTCAACTGATTAGATGACATCCTTGTAAAGCTTGATAACTTCCATTCGCAAGAAAAAGAAGGCCAACAAAATTAATCCAAACAACAGCAAGAACATGTTCATGCACTTTTTACACATGACACTGACATTACCACAAGCAGGAAAGAAATGACAGCTTACTAGTGCAAGTGCAGTCAAACCTGTCTATAGCGACCGCTCAAGGGACCGGCGAAAAGTGGTCGGTGTAGACAGGTGGTCTCATTAGGCAGGTGGGCTGCCATTTTGAATTTCTGGTCGCATATTGTGCCTATATGCACATGTGTAATTAATTGGCATCTGTACACGCACGTGTCCAGTGGACAGTTTAACATCTGAACACTTCAATCTTAAATATCTTTTTAACGAAAGGGAAATTCGAAAAGCCGAAACCTGTCCCATGCTTCTATTGTTAATACGAATACAGCAAGGTATGAGGGAACCACCACCATTACAATTTGATTGTGAGGATTTGGACAATGTTACTAGATCTCTTTAAAATAGACTCCTACCACATTTCTAACTATTAAAATCGTACAATACTCTTAAACCCGTTCAGGGCCCCGTTGCAGGAAGAGATACAATCGATTGTAAGATGCAATTAATGGTAAGTCAGATCACATGTTTCAGATGCGCAAATCTGATTGGTTGAAACGCGTAAATTTTCTGACTTACAATCAATTGTATATTATAATCGATTGTATCTCTTTCTGCAATGGGGCCTAGGACTGATTGATTAAATTGGTTAAGTGCCAACATGGCCAACGAGACTATTTTGCCAAACCACGTCCACGTAATAAATTATTAATACTCAGTAAATAGTACTCCGCGCAAATGTTGAGAAACTAACCGGCTGTTCAAACATCAGATAGAAGGACGCGATTTTATGATACTTATTTATTAATAATTATTTTAATAAATGTTCACTCTTTTGTACACATATAATTATCATTTATAATTATGTACTGAATCTACGTTTGAAAAATATATACGAAAATCTGTCGAATTCCTTATACTCGATGTAATAATGACCCTGGAATATTCAATCCCATATATTAGAGACTAAAATACTTGAATCGAAATGTGATAGCTAGGTGACCAGCCAAAGTCAATCTATAAGCTGTCTGAAGTTTATTGTCATTATAAAAGTTGGTTTTATGCATTGACCTGCTCAGGATTGGAGCCTTGAGTGACCAGAGGCGACCGAGTTGATGCCTTGGTCGCTCAAGCGCTAATTTTGCGGTCGCTATACACAGATTTATATGTACGTCGGGATCCAAATAGGGTGGTCGCTGGTCGCGTTAGGCAGGTGGTCGCATTACGCAGGTCGCTTAACACATGATTTTTCAGGGGAGGACCAGAGAGCGGTCAATATGAGCAGGTGGTCGCTATAGACAGGTGGTCGCATTTGCAGGTTTGACTGTATAAGTCTATTCATATTCCAAAATTGTGCTTAATGACGGGGTAGAATCGTTATAAAGTCTGGCATGATGAAGAATTTTAAATAGGGGAAAACTGCAAAGTGATCAATCAAACCACAATCATGAGGCTACATAATCATATAAAAAAAAACAGTTATTGTCAGATGCCAATATATAGTTTATTGGTATTTTCACAAATAACCTATATTATATCCCTTCTATGAATATTCATGAGTATTCTTGAAACGTGATTGGTCAATTGGGGCTCTCACAATAAAGATTATTTCCACTATAAATCTGAAATCGGGGAATATGTTTCACTATCTTTGCCGATAGCAGGAAAATAACGTTATAGATCATATTGCCCATAGAGATGCGTGTAATAACAGCTTCTCTGCGAGCGGAGGTCTTGTTTTAGCTTGCGAAAGATGCTCGACGAGATTTCCCAAAGAGTAATTTAAAACGAAATACAGAATATTTTCACCCGTGAATATCAGCAAGTTCCAACAAATATTCTAGAGATGCATTTCATGTATAACATGGCGGTTTTCGAAGTAAACAATTTCGAAAATGGTGCACATTCTGCATCGTTGTCCTTCCATGGTCGTGACAGTAATGCAGTTCATTTATTTTCATTTCATGTATGTAATGTACGAATAGCTATTTTCCCATTCAATTACACACGTGTGTATGTAAAGTGGGTTGATTATTCACTTTGATGCGCGCGTTTTGCATTTGTGTGCGCATTAATTGTTAATGCGCGTAACCATGAATGGAAAGATAGCGCAATACGCGCTCTGTGCCAGGACTATTGCGCTAAGGGGGCCAGTGTCACAAACAGAACATAGTGCAGTGATGGTTCTATGATCAATGGTTTGTTTTCCTTTTGTTTTCCTTAATACTTAAGTTTAATTGAAATCATTTATTTGTGCGATGATTATAATCATGCGAAGGATATAGAGCAAACAGAAGGGATATAAAACAAATATACCAACCTTTTAGTTCAAAAGTATAGTGGAAATTATATATCTTCGGAGGGACTGGCATAGTTACTATTTTTGTCCTCGGGGCTTCGCCCCTCGGAAAAAATAGTTCTATGCCAGTCCCTCCTCAGATATATAATTCCACTATACTTTCTCACAGCTTGGTATATTTGTATACTATACTTGTGGATTATGCTGATGTAAACTTAATAAGCATTTTTATGAATGATACCCCTCTAAATCTAAACGTCATTTAAGATCATACACATTTCTGAAAAGCATTCCTTAATCGCTAAGTATCAATGATGTGCTCAATTACATGTTATAAGTCTACGATCACAAATAGTAGTACATACAGTCATGTAGTTCTTGAACCACAGATGTTGTGCAGTTGACAGCTAACACAGGAACTGCCCTGAGCTTCCTCAGTGAGAACAGTGTTTGGGTGAACAATTTAATAGTTAATGAGTCCTGGATACATGTA
>JBAMJV010013883.1:0-15126 GCA_037951105.1 Echinarachnius parma
GCCCAGAAATTGGCAACGATCGCAAACGATCTGATTTTCTGCTATGTTCAATCGCTTACTGAAATTCTCGCTCGCGTAACAAGCGCTTGAGTGAATGTTTTACTTCGGAAAAAGTAATATTTTGCTAAAAACTGAGGTAATACTGAATATTCTGTAACTATATTTCCGTAAATATTGTTTCATAAATCCAGCAAAGTATCGATACTTGTCATTTTATTGCCGTATAAAAAGATGAATTTGAGCGCGAAACACTGCATTTTTGCAGACCGCTGTATGAGATTCGATCGGATGAGGCGCAGCAGCGGTCCAACTGCCTGTGCTGGCCTGGCTGCCGCGCCCGCGGACGGTCGCCCGGACGGACGACCGGACGGACGACCGCGCGGGCGAGGGTTGGGTGTACGGTGCGTGTTTCTAAAATTATATCGGAGATTTCCTCGTCTCCTCGAAGCGATTTAAGAGCGAGGATGCGCCTTTATTTGGCAGTAATATTTGTTGTATTTGTGGAGACAAATAATCAAATAGGAATTATGAAAATGGTGTCTGCAAATATGGGGAAATTGTCATGAATTTATTGATTTTACACATGGCGGTATTATCTCATCAAAATTTTCGGGTGGCGCAAGTTTGAAGAATAAATTTACGCGTGGCGCAAGTTTGAAGAATAAATTTACGCGTGGCGGCACCGCCACGCGAAAACGGCCTGGCGAGAACGTTGGTATTAACCGCACCCCCTAAAAAAAAGAGAAAAAAAAGGGGGTGCGGTTAATACACGACCGTATTAACCGCACCCCCTTTTTTTTCTTTTTTTTTGTTGAAAAAAGGTGCGGTTAATACACCAGCAAATACGGTATACCTCTAGCTATTCTCATGTTGGTATTGAAATGTCCATAGCCCATTCTTTGTTGGTGGATGATGTTGGGTGGGGGGGGGGGGGGGGGGGGGGCAGGGAGGAAACAAGCAACTAAAAGAAAGACGCATAAAAACTAAATATATTGTCAATTTTGAAGAAAATAAACAAAATTAAGAGACAAAATTACAAAAGAAGTTGATAATTAAAGAATATAATATGTAGACAAAGAAAATGGGAAAATAAAGATAAAGCGTTCCACACTCTCGGCAGCTGTACAGAGCTGGCTTTGCGGTCACTCGCTGGGGTCACACATTTTGTAGGTCGGTTGAATCGCCCGATGCAGAGTGGTGGTGGTGGGGGGGGGGGGGGGGGTTGAGGGGCTCAGGAATCGGCTGTCTGCAGAGAGTAGTACCGGGAAAGGTGAACTGAAAGTCACATGAATAATACACTCAAATGATGTTCATGAATGTAAAATGCATTACCGTTACAGGAAAAACTTACAATGCAGTATACATGGAACAGTTTGACATTTTGTGCAAGAGTGTGTGTGTGTGTGGTGGGGGGGGGGGGGGGGGGGGGGGCATAGATTAGCTCAAGAATCGTTGAAGTGCAGTCTGCAAAGGGTAGCCTTGGAAGGAACGGTGAACGTGAAAGTCACATGAATAATATGCTCATGTTCATGAATGTAACACACAGGTGATTACAGGTAAATCATACAATGCAGATTCAGGGAACAATTTGCAATTGTTGGCAAGTGTGTGCATGTGGGGGTAGATTAGCTCAAGAACTTTGTTGTGCAGTCTGCAAATGGTAGTCCTGGGGGTGTTTCACAAAGAAATATTGTCATTATGACAAACAACAAAAAATTTGGTGGCATTAAAGGGACATTTTGGTCAAAATTTTGTTAAAACTTGGTCAAAATGTCCCTATAATGCCACCATAAAAAATTGTTATGACAAAATATTTCTTTGTGAAACAGTACAGAAACACCCTCCAGGTGGGAAAGGTGAACTGAAAGTCACATGAATAATTATGCACTCATAATGTTCATGAATGTAAATTACTTACACACGCTTAAAGGTAACGCAGTTACACAGAACAGTTTGAATTTATGGCAAGGGGGAGCAGCTCAAGAATCATTGAAATGCAGTGTGCAAACGGTAGACGGGGAAAGGTGAGCTGAAAGTCGCATAAATTATACGCTCATGTTCATGTAAAATAGTAACGGGCGCTTACAGGTAAAATGTACAATTTGATGCAGTTACCGGAGACAGTTTGACATTCTCTACCAAGACGTGCCCATGACATGATTAAAAGAGGGGATGCTCTATACTGAAAAGAGCATCCATTCTTTTAAGCACGTCTTGGTAAAGAATGCCTTAAATGTAACAGACACTTTTAAAACTGAATTATCTAATGTTAATGTTTGCAATCTAAGTGATACAAGTTACGAGTACAAACTACAAAGGTACAGGGCCCTGTTGTAGAAAGAGTTGCAATCGATTATCTTGCAAGTCAGATAATGTGACTAAATGCAAAAGCCCGATTGGTTCAATTTTGCATATTTTCTAACTTGCAATTCATTGCAACTTCATAATCGATTGAAACTCTTTCTGCAATGGGCAGTAAAACTTTAATCACGGCAATTAGGAGCAAGTCATTAGAAAAATCAAATCATTCCACCTGAAATTGAACAAATATTCAAAATCTAAGTACATAAAACAATTTACCTTTACCGAAATTTAAATCTGACCGGAAATATAACTGCAAAGCAGCACGGGCGGTCACCAAGTTCACTTCCAATGTACACACAGCATACTCAAATGATCAATCTGCCTACTGTTCCATACAACACTTACACAGATCAACTTCAGTTTCCACATTCAAGCACAAGCTTCAGTTCAGTGATCAAGAAACAATCTTTCTATTGTACCTTAGATTAGTATACTGTACAACACAGATCATCCTCAGTATTCGCACGGTCAAACACACGGTCATTCAGCAGAATGTCCCTTTTTCCCAACCAACAATGCTGGCTAGAGTACAAAGTAATGATTGATTCACATTCTTTTGTCATTACATAATAATGGGGACTTTAGAAGCAACTTGTGTTTGATTTGGGCTTTTAGCAACACTGGTCCACTGGGTCAAACATTTCTGGCTTGCCTGGCATTGTCTAGAACCATTACCCATGGCAATGAATAGGTGTGGCACCATTACTTGTTCCCCTATAGTATTCCTTGTGTTCAATTATTGTAAATTCCTGGCAATTATTATAAAAGTCAACTGATGTTGGGGCAAACCAGACACTGAACAGGTGTCCTGTAGGATATGGGTGTACCTGTTCCCCAAGTAGATTTTGCAATCCCCATCATAGAGTTATTACAGGGCAAATCAGACACTGTTAAAATTGTCAGCCTTTTGTTCACAGTGATGATGATCAGCCTTTTGTATTGAATCCTTTGAATAAAAGCAGCTAATCACACTATAGGCTTTGCCAAGAGGAGTTTATCTGCGCCATACATTGCAAATACAGGGTGTCATGCTGAATTGCTTTTATACACTATGCAGGACCATGTTTAAACCATTACCTACATACAACTGGTTTTACATGCTAAAGATATTTGAATGCATTGTAGGCAAGGAGTTTACAATAGACCACTTCACATTGTTAATTTATACTGGATTAATGCAGACTCTCCAGATTATGTT
Organism: Echinarachnius parma; assembly: GCA_037951105.1. Lineage (NCBI taxonomy): Eukaryota > Metazoa > Echinodermata > Echinoidea > Clypeasteroida > Echinarachniidae > Echinarachnius > Echinarachnius parma. The sequence goes on from JBAMJV010013883.1 coordinate 3,563, forward strand.
CCAATCTTGTGTGGACAGAAGGCTATCTAGTGTGAACAACTCAAAGTCCTTCCAATTGTTACATGGGGATGGGGGTGGGGGTGGGGTGGTGGAGGGGAGGGGGTGGGTAAGGAGGGCACATTCATTGCTCCTTCAATGCCAAGAGGCATGGAGAGAGAGAAGAACTATAGAAACTATGCAATCCATGCATTGTAGTTTGTCATTCAGCTGCTCTTCTTGGCAGCTGCTCTTCTTGTACTGTACAGGGGGCAATAGACCGCTTCTGTAATGTATGCAAATAATATGCGTATGACCTTGGCAAGCTTAACAATAGTAACTAGGTCCGGCAAGCTAACTTTGCTGGAGCTTGCCGGACCTAGTTACTATTGTTCAGCTTGCCAACGGGGAGTCTGACGTCATACGCATATTATTTGCATACATTACAGAAGCGGTCTATTGAGGTTGCAGACATTACAAATTTGAATTTGAAAATTTGTATGACTTTCCAATACCACTACTAATAGCCCGGTCACATATCAACGGATTGCGTAAACGGACGTCAAACGGAGAGCTAAATTTTCCATCCGTTCGTCTCAGTTCGTATGCGTTTCTTGTCCGTTCCTTGTCCGGTGATGTACGTTGTTCTATGTTTTGTACATAAAGCAATGGAGACGACTTTCATCACCGGATAATTTAATTTCGCAAATTTTCTATTCGTTGGGCATTCGTTTCCGCTATCCGTTGATATCTGACCGGGCCATTAAAGGGGAACCTTCCCTTTGTTTAGCTTGTACTTGGATTACAAAGCAATGGCAAGTTAAATTTAAACTACAAGTTTCAGAACAATATGTTCAGTTATTCCACAAAATGTACATCATATTTTTGCAAAATATGTCATGTCCGTGACGACATACATTTTTGGTAATAACTGAACAACGAATTAAGAAAATGTTCTGAATCTTGTAGTGTACATCTTGGCCATTGCTTTGTAATCCAAGTAAAACCTAGAAAGGTTTGATCTTATAGCAATGGTATTGGAAAGTCATGAAAATTCTTCAAGATGGTCTTAAATATTATGGAAAGCCACTAGTGTCTTGAAACAGTTTTGTAAAAGTTATGTTGAAATGCATAAAATGTTGATTCAAATCATATATCAAAGAGATTCATGATCTTCACATATAATTCATGAAATTTCTTTGATAATTAGAAAATATATACGATTTGAAACAACATTTTATTGCATTTCAACATAACTTTTACAAAACTGTTTCCAAGAGACTAATGGCTTTCCATAATATTTAAGACCATCTTAGTGCCAAGATCAACTTAGGATCTCTGTGAAACACCCCCCTGGGATGCTAAAAATTGCCCAGGGCCCGTATTAGATGGATAAGCCTCTTACTATGCTATTGGCTTACTAATAATCATATCATAAAATAGCTATCTCTAGAATGAACAATTTAAACAAGCTAAAATCCATTAAGATAATTTTTCCTAAAATGGAGGACTAGTTTCACATCAGGGGAAGATAGTCAATTGAGTGTGTTGCTTGATTGGGGATTCTCAAGCTACAACCTTCCAGCTAACCAAAAAAGATGAACATTATGAGTTTAAAAGCGCTTCCATTCCTTGCCTAGGAGCAAAAATTAAAATGCCAAAATTGTATTTATTTCTGACAAGACAAACCCTCCCCCCGTCCATTAAAAATGCTTTGGGGGGCTACTCTTCAAGCATGCCAGAATTAAGCAAAAAGATTTTAATTTAAAGTGATTCAGGTAAAGTGTCAGATATTGCACAAAATGACATTTGAGGCTTCAATCCTATATCAATATCATTGTAAAATACAATTAAAAGATTTGTGAAAGTTTGAAAGAAAACAAACACTGTTTACCTAGTGAAAAAAACGAATATTGAGTTCATATTTTATCACCGAATACTGATAGTCTTCCATACATTGTCATAGAAATAATTAGCCGTTTGAGATATTTGCACCCCTGTATGTTTACACACGTAGTACAGAATTCATGGAATTCACGCTCGCTGGGTTCAAAGTTCACTCTCCGGTATGTTCCCACGCATGCTGCAATGGGCTGCAATGCGGACGCAATTAGCTGCGACTATTCAATAACGTTGGGCAACGGTATTGAAATAATGATTTTCAATGATAATTATCTTCATACCAAAGGGACATTTGAAAAAATCTAACCCTATTTTATTCTTCTCTTACCATAAGCTAAACAACACGGCAGAAAAGAAACGAGGAAGCTCCAAGTATTTTTCGTGGATTTAGACACTTTACAGGCATCACTTTAAGTATAAATTGGCACTAACTCTTGGGGGGGGGTTTCAGGGAGGGGGGGGTTTCAGTTTCAGGGAGGGGGGGGGGGGTTGTTACCCCCTCCCTAGTCTCCTCCTCTTTTAAGTACACACTTACTGATCAGCTGCATGTTCACATGAATGACTAATTACCAAGTTGTTCATTCACCAATGCAACAAAATCATGGGGGGGGGGGGGGGGGGGGGGGGGACAGATATCACACATTGTGATTCATAAATTGATTTTTCTCTATTTTTCCAAAGGCCCCTCAATGATTCCTCTAGATATCTGGGGGTGTATAGTCTGTATAATCTGGGGGTCGTGTGACTAGTCACTTAAGTATTTTTTTAGCAACTCTGTACATTCATTTAGTACAGTTTCAGAATACCGATTTTGCTAAAAATATTTTAGTGACATACATCTATACAATAAATTTTAGCTTGTTCCCATCAGGGGATCCCCCAATGTTATCCTGAAATGTCTGCCAGCCGCAATTCTCATCATCCACCCACGTATTGTGTAATTCTCCAGGGCTACTAAACCCCTTCTCTACATCTAGATAAATAATCTCCCCAAAATTTATCTCATTAATGTTCCCATCTTCAAACCCCCACTCTGCTCATATGGCCATGTAAACGTGACTGGCTAACTACATTCGATTCTGGGATTTTAGTATCTCCATTTCTTACCCCATTCTACCCTTCAAATTAATCAGGTCTCATCAATGTTCCCATAAATCTTACAACCCCACACCCGCTCAAGGATATCCCAAATTACCCAAAACGTCTGCCGCTTTATTACCAGCTGAATAGCTGAACATTACTCTCCTGATGCATCTTGTCCCCTTCTCTCGCTTACAATAAGTTACATCGATCATCTCTCCAAAATTGATCAACATTGTGAATGTCTCATCCATGGGCGTCGATACTTGCATAATACCTATTCATCAGGGGGGGATGAATGAATAGATCATCCCCCCTGATGAATGGGTATCAATTACAGATCGACGCCCATGGTCTCGCCCATGGTCTCATCTTCCATCCCCTATTCTTCTCCCTTCATCATGCCCTTGAAAGGATCCCGATACTTTACAAACACATTTACACTGTCTGGACTACCTGTGATTCACATGACATAGGCGTAGGGAAACATTTGTCTCGGGGGGGAGGGGGGGTGGGGGGTACTCAGATTATAGTCTGACGGGGGTGTGCGGCTGAGACCTCCGAACCCATACCCACATCTAAGGGTCCTTTTGCTGTAAATAGGTACCCATGTCTAAGGATTATTTTTCGCCGGCGTCGCATGTTTGCTGTGTATTTCCCGCAAATTTTGTGGTTTCTTTTAGCGAGCGTAGCGAGCTTGAAATTTTTTGCAATTTCGCATCGGCAAATCCCAAAATCCCGGATAAAAGAGGAAATTTAAAAAAGGGACCCATGTCTAAGGATTTTTGTTATGAAAAGGGGACCCATGTCTAAGGATCTTTCTTGAAAAAGTCACCCTTCCCAGCAGCACATCCCTGTATACCCAATATACGTGAGTACCCCCCCCCCCGGGGGCTGAGGTTATTTTGCCCAAATAATTTTCCTTCCCGACTTTTCACTTGACAAGCAAAAGAAGGGGAAAAAAGTTCTCGCCTTTTGATGTTTGATGCCCCGAAATGTTTTTTGATGGCTCAGTCCAAAGTCCAAACAGAACACTATTTTGCCCGAATATGAGACGACTTTGCCTGAATGCAAGATGAATTGGTCCGAATATGACACATGTGGTTTTGCCCAAATATGCCCTGAATACGGCATGGTTTTGCCCCAATTTCAGGCACTTTCTGCTTTTATGACCATTTCCCCCCCCCCCTCCTAGCCCTATGCCTAAATATGCATGTACACATAGTTTCTCCCCCTCACTCCATCTCCGCCTCTCCCTAAAATCCTGAATCTCATGAATGTTCCCATCCTCCACCCCTCTCTTATTTCCCCTCTCTCATTTCTGGAGCCCTAGATACCCTGACCCCCATAATATGACTCACTGGCTGTATGACTAATACTAATAGTAATGGCTGCATGCATGTTGATCTTGATTTTGTTTTTGTTTTATGGCAATCGGTCTACCGTGCAGTTGCCCTATTCCGCCGGACAGATTTTTTAAAGCCTTATTTCTCGCGATATTGATTTTCGAACTCCAAAATGACTGTACACATGGAAGAAGCAAACTATTGTCATTTATTATTCAAGTCTATTATAGAATGATGTTGATTAATTCCAAATCTGAGCCCGATTTTGTTCCGAAAATCGAGGCGGCGAATTAACCTCAGTACTTTGTCAAAGTATCGCCTCGTCGCAGTCGGCTACGCTAGTCTATCAAAACAGGTCTAGAACGAACAAAATATAAAAACATATCATCGCAAATGTTGTTCAAATTGTACTCACGGTACTTGATATGTGATATTTTCCGTCATGTACATCCACAAACACGCGATTGTTCCATAAAAAAACGATTTTAGGAAGGCTTCCGAAGCAAGCAAAATATTTTGTGACGGAAATCAACACGAAGTTGCAACGCAGCCAAAACTAAGTCTCGGTTTAGATGGCCGTTTTATCAAATATATCCAATGTGTTAGCAAATCCTCCAGTCAAATTGAATATTGAAAACTTCTCCGTAATTTGATATGAACCATTCACTGAAAATTTGAATCAAATACTAATTTTGGCCATAAAACAAATTGAAAACCTCAACGAACGAGCGTCGCCCGAAATGTTGCACAAATCCAAATGTATTCCCACTGGTACTGGTACGTGCAGGAAAAGAATTATCACTCGGTTCACAACATGGCCACACAAGTGACGCCAATCAACTCCGTTTGTATCGAGTCGAATGAGGCCAGGACGCATCTATATTATTCAAATTGTTGGTCAAGATCGCGCGATTACTATGCGCGATACAAAATGATGAAAATAATCACCAATCAGCTTGGAGGATATCGCGTATATTAGCGCGTTAGTAGCGCCCTGACGCGTGTAATTGCGCAATAACAAAGGCCAGCGCGCGCAGGGGAATTTTCCTTTCTCTCTTTATGTGTATAATGTATTACACATGTTATAGCTATAGCACTAGTACGCGACCGTATGCATTATGCATTCTGGGGCGCGCAGACTACCGATATACTTATGGAGTTAAGCCAGTGCAGAAAGACCTATTAAGTAGTAAGTTTCGATTGTGTTTAGATGTATTTAAAATTATATTTAGATGATGTCATCTGTAGAACTAGACGTAGCAAATTATACAGATTGATACGGTATAGTTGTCATTGCCATAGTCATAACTTATTTAGAACAATTTCATTTCGCCCGAAAGTTGTAATTTGTACCTTTCCTTGATCAATTTTACGTGCAATGTCTATGGGCAGTGGGATTATGCAGCGACTTTTTTAACATTGCATTTTGTTTGGGTTTGTTCCGCCGCCCTTTTTCCTCCTTATTAACACACTCACCAGTCGGGCGAATAGTTGGTACTGAATAAGTAACTTTTAAACTTCACATTTTCCAAGTGGCTTTAAAATCCGCACGGGTTAATACGCACGATAGCAAAGAATCGAAAGCTTGTTTTGCAGTTTCTGCCCCGTCGCCCCAAACGTAAAGTTCTCCTTGTTGTCCTGCGCAATGTAGACCATTTTCGGTAGCGCAGTGCGCAGTAGGATCGTCTTTACGATACGGACCAAACACACAGTTTGAAAGCTAATGTTCTCAAGTTGTATGTGTGCGATTCTCGTGTGTTCTTTGCGAGTATTTTTTGAGAAGGAGTAGTTTGAAGGACGCAAGGTTGAAAATTGTCATCGTAATCGCGGTGGCGATTTTATGCGGTCGTACGGTAGCTTGACTATAGTCAGAAATAACCGACTCTACATAGTCATGGGGTTTACTTTTATATCAGATTTTATATCGTTGGAGAATAATGTATGTTAGCAAAAATCAATCTGTCTTGAGAAGGTTAAAAAGGGGTATTCATGCACCTTTTTGATTGTGTAAAACATGCAACATATAACTTGACAATGACAGGCTAGTGCAAGGTTGGCACGATTTTTAATCGGTTTGATTTAAATCATGATTTAAATTGCGATTTGAATCACCTCAATTTTTTTTTTAATCACCGATTATGTTCATAAATCATAGACTTGTGTGTTGTACAAAATGTTCAAGCTAATGTGTTTCGGGAAGAGGCGTGGCTTGTATTGTGACTGTATTGACTGAGCCAGCTAGGCGGTAAAGTGTAAATTCCCCAAAGAAACTAGCGTGCAGAGCTATAAAGTATAATTATAAAATAAAGCCAGAGCTGTGGCAGTAAAGTGTAAATTACAATGGACTGCAACTCTTTCTTCAACGTCGCCCCGCCCCCGATCAGACATTTCATGAAGAAAAAAACATGGGTCAAGAAAAGAATACAGTAAAAAATGGAAAAATACACAAAGATTATTGTATAAAGACCATGAATTAATAAATGTAACTGAGGTGAAACTGAAAGTAGATGACTAAATCAGCAACTTTGTGTAAACTTTGTAAATCAAAGGAAATGTTAATCAAACAAAAAACACCTCACATGTCATGATCGACCGAGTTGACAGACAGACACGCATGACAAATTGACCAGACACACATGAAACAATCACAATTCACATCAAAAATTCAGATATCAAGTCAAGAATGGCAAGTAAAAAGAGTTGTAATTCGCTGTTTACTTTAGAACATTCTCACACTGTAGCATTATCTGCAAATACTCACCGTATTTCAAACGAATTGATTTGTGTGGATCTTGGACTAGTCTGCAGGTCAAAAACTGCAAAGTCAGTGCCACAGCTCAAATTGCAAAAGCACACGGTGCGAGTACCACGAGGTATAGAAGTAGAATGATCAGCTAAATATTCAAAATGCACCAACGCAGCAATTCAAAACAGCACACAAGTACAACTAGCTCTGGGCGAGTTTTTCGAATGAATCACGCTCACGTATGTGCAGCGCGCATAGGCCGTGTGATCATTTAGACTGTTCAAGATTGGCCGCGAGAGGGCGACATTTGTTTACATTCCCAGGTCCTTTCGCGGGCGCGGAATCAAAAAGTTCATGGAAAGGGGGTTGGGTAAACGAACTTTTAGACAGATTTAGCCCGGTGATTTGACCAATGAGATATCAGATATGAAAGCATGAAACATATACGTCATGTTAATCATACATTACGTCATCGAACTTCCCTGGAATCCCCCGTACGATGACGATCAATGTTACGTACGGCAGGGGCGAGATTTTACACTATTTTTACATCATTTTTTGAACAATAATTTCATAACAATATCATAAACAGATCAGAGTTTTTAGGTGTTGGTGGCATCTTGTTTCATGTTGTCCAAGTGTTTTTCTAAGTACTCTTGTTTGTCTCTATAAGTCCTACTTTTTTTATCTGTCGATTATCTGATATTATCATCATACTCACTTATCCTCTGCAACAATATAACTGTAGTCCCACCCATTCAATGTCGTGTCAGCCCAGTGAAGGTGGGGAGGGGGGAGGGGGGCCAGGGTTGGATGAGCATTTAACCCATTTGACAAAGCTTTGTAGGCTTTGTGGCCAAATGCTCTCCAAACACCCTACATCCTACAGAGTTGGTGATTATTATCTTTTGATAAGTCAGTTTGTTTCAGTTCAGGACGATGAGCCCGACATCCATCCCAAGCAATTTTGTAAGGCATGTTACACCGGTATGAAATCTCCGAGGAACAAATGGGTGCCAACTGCAATCTGGGCACCACACAGACGAAACCAAAATTGTACAGTTTGTACAACTTCAACAAAAATGTCAGTTGGGGGGCGTCCATCAAAGAAAAAAAGCCCGGGTCGTCCCAGGATAGACCGCTCCCTCCATGCCACCTTAGATACCCTGAATGGAAATTCAAGGGTGGCTGACATTGACATTGACAATGAAGATTCCTTCAAAGAAAGGTTTGGGGTAGCCACTGACAGCCAATTTTGTTGCAGAATATGTGAATGTGTCTTTGTTTGTCCTGTCTCAACACCTTGTGAACATTTGTTTTGCATGTCTTGTGTACGTACCTTGTTCATGGCTGATTTTCGTGTACATATTTCATGCCCCATCTGCCATTCACAAGTACATTTCCAGTCTCTCACTCCAGCACCCACATACTTTCATAACATTCTAAAAAAATCAGACGTTTCATGCAAGCAATGCAACATAAACCTCACATATGACAGAGCAACACAACACAGCCATCCTTCCAGTACCACATCAACAGTCACACATGATCACAATCTTCACAAACATACCACCAACAACTTAATCAAACAACTCGCCCCTCAGCAGAAGGAGGAAATTGGCACAGTCATACTCAGAGAAAAGTTACTTACTTCTAATGACGGTGCCACTGCTGTGTTCAGAACAAGAGGACAAGTAAGCATATATTTTTTTAAAACTATATTTTGTATAAATTCAATCTGCTAGTATTAACGTACATGTATTCAAGATAGATTTTAAAAATATAAATTTAAATACACATAGATTTATTTAAAGCTAAATAACAGTATTGGGTTGCCTCGAAAGAAGTTGAGGTATTCTTTGATGTTTCTCTCTGTAGAAAAGAGAATGAGTATAGGTTTCTAAATGTACATTTCCTGTTCTACATTCTTGGCTTAAATATTCGCATGATGAATAAATCTTAGGGCATATTAGTTACAAGTTTATGTTGTTGTACATGACAGATCAAGGGAGTGTATATGCCTTGACAGAGGTATAATGAAACACTTTTAACAAAAGGAACTTAATTAAAGATTAAAGAACATGATACAGTGGAACCCCTTTATAACGAGCTCTGTTATAACGAGGTACCTGATATAGCGAGGTTATTTCACAGGTCCGGGTTCTATGTATTTGTTATCATTTGTTAGCCCTGATACAACAAGATATCTGATATAACGAGGTAAATTCAATGGGCCCAATGTGCTCGTTATAATGAGGTTTCACTGTACATGACAGCACAGAAATTATACAGTCAACTCTGCCTAAGTCGAATCTCTTGGGACTGAAGAAATAGCTGCGACTTAGACAACATTCGACTTAAGAGGGGTTAAAAAGTAAAAACAATAGAATATAAAGAGAAGAGGACTTTAATAGACCTTTGACTTAGGCGATTATTCAAATTGCGACTTTGACTTAGGCAGAGTTGACTGTACTCATAATATATAATTTTAGTTGATATCATGAAGAATAAAAATTTGCTGATCTGTCAACATTTAAATAATTTAATTTCATTTTTGTACCATACGGAATACCCCCTCCAACAACTTCCTGTTATATTTTTCCACTGATGGAAACTGGGTCATGAACTCTAGAACACAATATTACAGGGAAACCCCGTTATATCGAGCTCGCTTATAACGAGGCAAGATCGATAGTCCCGACTACCTCATTATAACGGGGTTTCCCTGTAAACTATAATCGTAAAGCTAAGCTTGAGTATTGGCACTTCCCGGAAAAACATTTGCGAGGGTTTTGGTGGGTTTCGATTCCATTTTGAAAGTACATTTAATAAAACTCCTTACATGAGAATCATTCCCTTTCAAATATTCCCATAGTTGTGAAATTTGATTTTAAAAAAATGTTGTTATATGTCTAGAGTACTAGAGACTTTTGCGTCGTTCTCCAAATACCTATAAAATGCCTACACATTAACGAAAATATACCAAAGAGGTTTTTTAATATTTGTTGATGATCTCTCTATATTAAATCATTATTTTAACAAAACATCACATTGACAATTTTGTAAAAGAAATAGTTGAAATAAATTTGTTTTAGAGGGCGCCCTATTTTGTTTTAACGGCTGCTTTTTTAATGATAACAGCCCTCTTACTTCGCTGTTTGTAAGTTATAACGTTATAATAATTAATTTTTAATAGTATGGTGAAAGTTTTGGTTAGGTACTAAAATTCAGTTTGACCAATACTCAAGCTTACCTTGAAAATATTCTTAACTTATTTTCCTGCCTTTCTTCACATATGAAAAGCCTCTGGTGACAAAATTAATAACCAAGCCACGTGTGAGTTCGGAAAACAGCGCTCCATCGACAAGGCGGAAAAGGAGCCTTCAACTTGCCAGCATCAGGGATGACATTTCAGATGGGTCGGCTGCCCAATTCCAGCATGAGGTCACCATGGCTCACAGGGCAGGGGCTTTGGATGACCCGTCTTCCATCAAGATCAAGGATATTGACCTGCTCACCATGAGGTCAATGCTTCGCCTCAGCTGGAAGATGACAAGAAAATTAAAATCGTAAGGAACAAATGTTTGGCAGTGGTAGTAGTATGTACTTTTATCATATAACAGATTCAATATCATTTTATGACAAATCATTACAATTTTACAACTATCTTCCAATATTCAAGGAAATTAAAGAAGTACTTGGTACTTGCTTCTATTGTTACTGTATCATATTATTGTAGTTTCAGGAGGAATTTGAGAAGTTGACTGGGCAGAAGTCTAAACATGTAAACAACTGGTTTCCATTGGAGTATTTCTAAGTAAAGGCTCAAAGTAAGTCTCAAATTGTGTTTAATTTTCCCCCTTCCCACACATAGGTACATTACAATAGCGTTGTATGGAGATCAACCTCTTCCGCCCGCTGCACTATCCAACGGAAACAAACAAAATTTGTCAGCTGATTTCTCCCTCAATTTACCAGGAAATGCAAAAAAACTTTTGTTTATGTGATCCACAATTCATATACTTTGATAATAATTACCGACTTTGTTGTTTTGAAGACTGCAAAATGTAGAAATAAAATGATTATTTCCCGTCCGTTTTTTTCTTACCGATGGAGATGCGTCCTAAAACACAGCGTTCATCAGTTGAACGCAACAGTGTAGGCCGGTATTGTAATCTCCGAATGGCCGGTATTGTAATCTCCAGCGCATTAGCATATATTGCGTGTAAATGGTTCACAAGAGTGAAATATTTACTTTGTAGATGTGCCCCTATCCACAGTTGGTTTATTTGGTGAGATTATACTTTATTATAGCTAGAAATATTTTTACATTTTTGGTTATCTCACAAACGTGTCTACTGTGCATACTATATGGCATAGGTGTGGAGTGGAGTTAAGAGTGGAGTACCCTACTACTAGACACAGCGCTAGTTTACAAGTGTATCCAAGGCCAAACAAACCAAACCTAACCCAAACCCTAATCCTAAATTTGGTGGCTATATGTTAGATTCAAT
>JBAMJV010013884.1:0-21965 GCA_037951105.1 Echinarachnius parma
AAAAAACTGAGGGGGGGGGGGGGGGGGGGTGGCGGGGAGAACAATGCCTTGTTTATGTTTATGAACATGAAAAGTGCGCTTTGCGACATTTGCCTCAAGATAACTCTTGAGGCAAATGTCGGGAAGCGTTCTTATTTGAACATTTTTTACTTCTTTTTGCTTTCTTTTTTAAATCACAATTCAAGTGTTTTCTGTATGGTATTAAATTTGCAAACATAGACCATTATTTTCTGCACCATGGTTTCAATATTTGGTGGCCCGATCGGGCCAGCAAACATTGGTTAAAATGATTTTTTTTACTGGCCCGACAACAATTTTTGGTGGCCCCGGGGCCATCGGGCCTGTGCTAATTTCGAGCGTTGGGCCTAGGGCTAATGAAACGGAGATAGGCGCCGCCTTATTTGCCAACATTGTTACGGGAAAGACTTTAACTAACTAACTATGTGATGCCAAATTTTCAAATAATAATTATTTATAAAATATGACTTTGTGAAGAAACAAAAAAAGGAGAGCTACATTTGATTTCTACAAGGCTTGCTAACTTAAAACATATCTCTGAAAAAACAAAGGTGACTAAGTTAGCACACTCATAAAGACATTACCATACTCAATGCTAGAAATAATTTGTAAAAACAAGATTTGTCCAATTCTACTGGCCCAAAACGGCAACACCAGACTTTGCTGCCCCCCCCCCCCCCCCCCCCCCCCAAAAAAAAGAAGAAAAACATTACAGATTCTGTTTGGTTGTCCATTCAGGCTAGTGAAATTTAGCATCAATAAAATATGGTGGCCAAAGCTAATTTTTTAGTGGCCCTGGGCCAGCGGGCCTGTTCTAATTTTGATCATTGACATACTGTTGTCTATTATAGGCTAGCCCAGAATCATCGTTTAGAAACATGTTTTAGGCTGATCTTTTCACTTGATAAACCAGGGCTCGATAAAACACTATTTGATTTGCCAGACTGGCCACTATGAGAAAACGTTAATATCTGGCATTGGATTACAAAATAAAACTGGAAACTTGTTTCAAAATGATTAAAAGTCTATAATATATATTCAAAATTGCTTTTTAATTATGCACCATTGCACCCTTTGTCAAAATAAGGAACTCTGTACATAAATTCCACATTGATATTGGACTGTTTGTGAACTGAAGATCACCCCACTGCCCTTGCCTGTTGAGTATCGCATGTGGCGTAATGTATTGTGCATGTTGGTATGACCATAGGGTAGTAGGTCTGTGGTATGACGTGCAATATCAATCAGCTGATTCATGTTGCGCTGTACTGCCCTGCTACTAGTACAGTGCTAGCTCCAGCTAACCAGCTGTGCATTGGCAGCTAGTGTACAGTACATTGTAGTACACAGAGAAAGCATTGTTATTGTATTCAGACCAGTAGTACTGCGTGATTGCCTTTGTGTAATGCATTATAAATACATCCATGGTTTGTATTCAGTACTGAGTGGTTGCCTTTGTGTAATATATTACAGTATCCGCCGTACATACACTGTACACTATTGACTGGAGGCCTACATTACAAACAGTAGGTTTTATAGTGCTCGTTTACCACTCTGTGAATGGTACATCATGGTTTCACCAGGGAAATGGGAGCGTGGTTTCACATTCATGTAGGTTTCATACTTTCATATTGTCCTAATGGTAGTCCCTTGTTTCAAGTGTTAAATTTCCAGATTCATAACAGTTTGTAAAAAGTAAATGATATTTTATTTGTTGGCAATTCCATTGGATAGAGTAGTGGACAGGACACATATTAAAAATAGCTCTTTAAAATCTAATTTAATTTTCATGGATAAAATGGGCACTAGTACTGTACATAAAGAAATATAATTTTGTTAAACTCCCCTGGGCCCCTTTGCAGAAAGAATTGCAATTGATTGTAAAATTGTGATTAATTGCAAGTAAACAAATATGCGCATTTGAACCAATCAGATTTGGGCATTTAGTTGCATGATTTGACTTGCAACTTCAATCATTTTGCAACTCTTTCTGCAATGGGGCCCTGGTGTCTCAGAGGAAACACTGAAACCATATGAAATACATTTGGAACTGTACAATGAAAATGTAATTGTAAACATGCTAAGTGAATTCTTTTTTCCCCACACTCTTCTCTGGTATTTTCTTTAGTTTTTGCTTTGTACAAATTTGAAGATTAAGCAGCGATAAATCTGGCTCTACTGAGTGGCTACTGAGTAGTGACTAGTGACTTGAGTACCTTAGATTTGGGAAAACTCAGGAGTTGCCACGCCTCTCCCTATCAGTAGAACTAGTGACATGGCACGCACCGCAGCATGGGTGCAACTGGGGTGGAAATGTTTAATTAGTAAATAATGTGTGGCATGGACATTGCTCAACTTAGCCAGAAGACTAAGCACTAGCAGAGAAAGAGTAAAGTGCAAGGTACACACATGTGTCATTGTGCAGAATTCAGCTGATATGAAGTAGTACTTCAGGATAGGGGTGGTTCATCAGCACGCTGATTCTCTATTGAGATAGCTCTTTTAAGTATTACCTCATTTAAATACCATGGCATGAATAATGAAGAGGTGTGTGCACGCATGCATTAGATTAGAAGTTGAGTAGGATGCGAGTGTAAATAGAATGTACACTGTACAGTGTTCACTCTGTTAAAAATGTGTACATTTAAAGGGATAGTTTAGTTTCGGTATAGAGAGTACAGTTTTGGTCAAACTGAATTTTAGTAACCAAAACTTTCACCATTACATTAGAAACTAATAATAGTTACAACTCCACCATGCTCGAAAGGCAGGGCTCCACAGGCAGGGCTCCACAATTATCTTTTTTGTCAGTGGCCAGGTCGGGCCAGTGAAATAAATTCTTCCTCTTTTCTGGTGGCCCGAAAGAAAAATTTACGGGCCCAAAAATTGTATTTCATGAGTAAACTTTTTATTATTCAAAATATCGCTCTTTCCTGATCAAACCTGTCATTGTAGATGAAGCATAACGGAAGAAAACAATATTTTTTCTCTTTTTGTCAATGTCGGGTTGAAAATCTGCTTGCCCGATCGGGCCAGCAAAATATGACTTTTGTACATTTTTGCTGTGCAATTTCACTGGCCGCGAGCCAATGCGAAAGGTATAACAAATTACAAACAACTAAGTAAAAAGCCTGGTTATCATTAAAAAAAAGAGCTGTTAAAACTCAAGAGGGCACTCTCTTAAAACTCAACCGCGTTTAATACAAAAATTGAGCATGTGATGTTTTGTTAAAATAATGATTTTAAATAGAGAGATCATCAACAACTATTTAAAAACATCTTTTGTTAAGCCCGTTCAGGCCAGTAAATTAAATTTTGGTTGGCTGAAAGAATACATTTATGTGCCCCCAAGGCCCCAAATTACTTTTGTTAAATACAAAATGTGCTATGGATGAGGCTTGACATGGAAGACTTCATTGTACAAGTTTATCTCATCTCTCAACTTCTGTTTAAAAATCAATTCGCCCAATCTGGCCACCAAAAAGTTACTGGACATCTGTCATAAATTTTGCTGGCCCCAAAGATGCAAAGTAACATTCTACTGGCCCAAGTCAGCAGACCACTGAGGCAGCCCTGCATATAGAATACAGTAGTCTCTGCTTAATGGGGTAACCTTTAAAGGGGTACACCTGTTAAATGGGAAGGATTTGACCAAACATTTCTTATTTTTCTTTAGGAAATTTCCACCACTTAAAGGGGTACACAGGTCTGTTAAATGGGTTAAATATCCCCTGCAAAACACAACCCCATTAAGTGAAGAGTACTGTACATATCAAAGCCAACGCAACTGGTTCACATAAATTAGCATTTACTGCTGGTCACCAGAGCCCATTGGGCACATAAATTAGAAGCTATCAGGTCATATGCATGGCCTATTTCAAGGGTAGCCAGCCAACCAGCCAGCCAGCCAACATATGGAGGACATGTTTCTATCTCCAGAGTCCAGCGGGAGGAGAGAGAGAGAGCTAGAGAAAGGATGAGTGGGAGAGGGGGGTATAAAGATCAGAAGAAAAACAGAGTGAGGAAGAGAGTGGTAGAGAGATGGAGAGAATGGTATAACTATAAAGAGGGAGAGAGTGGTAGAGAGAGGGGGAGAACGGTATGACTATGAGGGGGAGAGAGGGTAGAGAGATCGAGAAGGGGGTATAACTATAAAGGGAGGAGGGGAGAGGGGTAGAGAGATAGAGAGAACGTTGTAACTGTAAAAGGGGGAGAGAGGGTTAGAGAGATCAAGAGACAGCACGAAGAGGGGAGATGGGGAGGAAGAGCGAGAGAAAGGGTGGAAGGAACACACACAGACACTCAAACATACACAGACATGTTCTCCATTGTATATGCACTGAACTGCATATGACCTCTTAGAAACCAAACACAGCCCTTGCTACGACATACATACATGTTACTGTATGTTAGCAGAGTCGACTACTCCGGAGATAAAACCACGTGATCACATGAAGCATGCATAGCTGCTAACTATCAATATCAGTTTTTAACATGTGATACATATAGTATATACATTTGTCATCATCCCCCCCCCCAAAAAAAAAAAAACAACCAAACAAACAAACAAAAATGAATAAATAAAAATAAATATATAATTAATGCATGTTTTGGGGGTGTTTTTTTTAAATACAAAATTTGATGTAGTTCACGTACATGCTATTAAATTTGGAATGTTCTCCACATTTGTTTGATATAGTCAAACCTGTCGTGTAGCAAACAACTGCCTATAGAGTGGTGAAGTGTGATGTCATCAATGATGTCATAAACATCTTTTTTTGGAATTTTCAAATTTGGACTTCATTTTCAGAAAGAGCATAACATATAATGTCCAAATACCGAAAATCAATTGAATAGGTTACGTATTGGCTGAGATATGCCCATCCGAATGATTTTTGTTGTCAATGGGCAATCAGTGATATAGTGCACTGGTTCATAACTTTATGAACCAGTGCACTATAACACTGATTGCCCATTGAAATTGAATTAAAATTCATTCGGATGGGCATATCTCCGCCAATACGTAATATATTCAATTGATTTTTTGTATTTGGACATTATTATTGATGCTCTTACGGAAAATGGAGCTCAAATTTAAAAATTCGAAAAAAAGTGTTTTTATGACATCATGGCTTCTGTACTCTATAGCAGCCAACCTGTATGTAGTGGCCACCATAAGTGTTCCCTTTCAAGTTTCAAATAAAAGTGCTTTGGAACCTGTCAAGTTAGAGGGCACCTGTCTGCAACATTGGCCACTTTCCTTGTTCCCCTCAGGTGGTCAACTATACACTGGTTTGACTGTACTACATATTAATTTCCCAGCGTTTAATTCACATTAATTTTGTAAGCAGTAAGCAATACAAAAATAATCATATATATGTTTCTTTTTTCTCCTACAGTGTGCCGATCCAACAAAAGTCCATGGATGTGTCTAGCATGTGGAGTTGTTCTATGTGGAAGGTACTATTGACAGTATAAATTATTTTATTACCAAATAGGCAAATTGCACAATCTATATGTTAGTGCTATTACCCACTTATTAAAAAATGAATAAAATGTGTGAACAATAGCTCTCCAGAGTTTTAATGGGCCAATCAAATGGTTCACTGCAACTCAAGTAACAAAGAAAAACAAAACGAGAAAAAAAAATAAAAAAATTAAGGGTTGAACAACATCCCATGCACTGAAATATACAGTCACATGTACTACATACATGTAAGGACTTCGCACTAACTTTTTTTTTTTTGCTTTTGGGGAGTTTTTCCCTGGTCACTCAATATTCACTAGCCCTAAATTGAAATACATTTAATTTGTCACTGTCTACTATTCAAAATTTCACTCCATTTATTGATAAAAACTTTGGGTTAGGGGTGAGGTTTGTCATATACAATATTTTTCTCATTCTGTATTAATCTAATGGCACGATTGGAGCACCCAAATCGGCCGAATTTGACTTTCATAGATTTTTGCTGGCCTAAAGTAAGATTTTATGTTGTGTCAGTAATGAATGCAAACACGGATGCATACATGGTACAATTGTATGGTGACTGACAAAGGTCATATTGCGAAGTTACTGATCCATACAATTGCTGTATGGTAAATGACTGCCTAGTGTAACAAAGTTATTGAGTGTAAATTTTATGATGTTATGACTCATAAATGACACTTTGAAATATTTCTTTTGCAATTGTAATGTTTTTTTTGTGTTTTTGTTTGTATAATAGGTATGTGAATGGACATGCCAAGAAGCACTATGAAGAAAACCAACATTCAGCCTCAATTAACTGTGACAACTTAGCAGTATACTGGTAGGTACCATTTGTGTCACCTTGTTGTAGCGAACAAAATTAATAATTTTATTTCGGGGGCTCCTTTTCGGGGGCTACTTTTCCAACTTTCGGGGGCTACTTTTATCATCTCAAGGGCTACAAATTTCCGGGCTCTTTTTCGAATTTCAGGGGCTACTATTAAGCTCTAATGCTGTAAGTGATCATCTGATAAGCATTTGATCACGATTCAAACAGAAAATCGCCGCCCCCGTGTATTTTTTTCGCTGCCTTGTTGGATTGTTTATGTTGTACATCAGTGACAAAAATACCCAGGGGCTCGGGGCAAATAGCCCCCGAAATGCCCAAAAGCGCCCCGTAAAATCATAAAAGAGCCCTGAAAATTTGCATACAATTTAATGCAAATCAAATTTTGGAGTGCCATTTTCATGCAGGGGCACGCTTGAAAAGGAGCCCCCCAAAAATAAAATTAATTTTTCCCCCCAGGGCTGTTGTACATTCAATGTATTTTCTGATAATGCCATTTATGTTAGATATTTGTTTTTATGACCTCAGTATTTGTGCCTTAAAGGGACTTAGTAACATTTTCCAAATCCTCAAAATCCAATTGGAATTCTAGCGGTTCCCTCATACCTTGTTTTATTCGTATTAACAAGAAAAGCATGGGACAGGTTTCGGTTTTTCAAATTTCCATTTCGTTCAAAAGATATTTTCGATTGAAGTGTTTGGATAAATTCCTTGAAATGCTTGATGTGCTTGCTTCAAAGCAGCTCAGCTACAGCCAGGGTAATAATATACTGTACAGTATAGTGCGCCTCGTAAATTAATTTCGAGATTGAAGGCGCAATATAAATGCTTGTCAATTATTATTATTATTATTATTGTTATTTATTTCCCTCTTGCTCTTTCCCAGTTATGTGTGTGATGAACATGCCCTCAATGACAACAAAGCGGGAACCATCAAACATGTTCGACAATTCCTCCAGGCTAAAGTCAAGTAAGTCTCCACTTTTACGTTATTCCACTTATAATGGTGATCCATACTGAAATAGCAAAAGTACTAATATCAGAGGTTTTTAAGAAACTTTACATCTAGAATCTCCTGGTTTAAAGACTTGATTTCTTTTTTCCTGCCAGGCAACTTGGGGAGGCTAACCAGGGGTGTTTTTTAAATTTTTTACTTGGGATGCAATATAATAATTATGTCCATTATTATTTTACTTGAATGAAATGGCAAATAAATCATAATAATCTGGATGTTTCCATTGGTAGTTTACAGTTTGAGAAGCAGCTGAAAGATCTGACGAGTGACATCGGTGACGACCACATAGACGGGCCGCCGAGGAAAAAGCTAGCCGCAAACGTGAGTTGCGGGAGAAACCATTTTTCTGGAGGGATGCTTTTCATATGGCAGGTTCAATTAAGCCCACCACACACTACACGCTCCAATTCTGATGTGACACACA
The DNA here is from genome assembly GCA_037951105.1 of Echinarachnius parma. Lineage (NCBI taxonomy): Eukaryota > Metazoa > Echinodermata > Echinoidea > Clypeasteroida > Echinarachniidae > Echinarachnius > Echinarachnius parma. Next base: position 7,772 of record JBAMJV010013884.1, read on the forward strand.
ACAAGACATGTATTTAAAGCATAACACTAATGCTGTTAGGTAAAGAAAAAATCCCGGATCGTTCTCGGATCGGTAGAATTCAAAATCGCTAACGAGATTCTCGGATCGGATCGGATCTCAGAAAAAAATAATATTGCAATTTGCTCTGAAAAAAATGCAGCGTTGTAGACTTATCTTTCTTGTTTTATATGCCAATAATATTAACAATGTTGACGCTTTGAGGCATGCACATATCAATCTTTACAGAAAAACAGTTACAGACTATTCAGAATTAACTAAGTTTCGCAAGAAAAGTATTTTTTCCGAAGTGAATTGGGCCTAGAAATCGATCGTTTGTTCAGCATCGCACCACACATTCACAGAACTCAGCCGGCCAGTCACGGGGAAACATCACATGTAAATTTGTACGATCTTCTTGGTGAGAGCCTTCAAAAAGTGGCTATAAATTAGCCTTTTTGTGATCAACACAATTTTGGTAGTCTACTTACATGATAACATGGCATTTGAAAGCGGAACAGATTAAAAAAAATTACCCCCAAAACAATGAAAAACTGCGCTGAATATATCGATAAATTTCCAAAGCACGTTCGTGAGGGAAGGTTGAAGTAGTTATGGTACCGGTAGCAGCAAGTTTTCGGGCCGCTGCACTGCTGGCATGTTTCACGCATATTTGCTCGTGTACGGGTCTTTGTTTCATACGCCGGATTCATCCGCGATCTGTTATGTATAGTTGTTATTTACCAATTTTTTTAGTAGTTGTTTGCATTGCTTTGGGGCTCAGTTTTTTTCTGTTCAGCTTTTAAACGCCATGCAATCATGGAAGTAGAATATCAAAACATTTAAACATGGTGCAAATAACCAAAATACGTATTTTGAGCCACTTTTAGAATGCACTGGCTGATCAGCTCGATCATACAGATATACATCTGAAGTCTCCCCGAGAGTGTCGGCCTAACTTTGTGTGCATTTCCGTCGGCAATATCGTTCAAATGACTAGCAATTTTGAGCATCCTGTTCAATTTTCGACTGCGAAACGAATTAACGAACCAAGAATTTCTCCAAAATAACCACTCATAAAGTAAACAATATTGATTCCCCCATTCTTTATTTAAATAGTTACTTAATGGACTGTCAAACATACACATTTTCAATTATTACTGGAGAAAATGGGTCGGCAAAATCTTCAGATATTTTCTACCGAGAAAATTTATTTCTCGGATCCGTCTCGGATCCGGTTTGGAAGCGATTATCGCCGGGAAATCGGATCGTACCCGGATCGGATAACAGCATTACATAACACTGTATAGTACAGAATCTTACAAATTTTTCCAATCAGATCTTGATTAATTATATCCCCAGACAGCAATGTTAGTGCATAGCAAAATTACTTTCATAATATATAGAGCCTACAGCATATGTTTTGTAATCGGCCAGTGTTTCCCTCGCTGCCCCATAATGTTTATTTCATCTTGAATTTCGCTTTTATTTCAACTTTTACTAATATTTAGACCGAATAATGCAAAGTCTTTCATTTGGTATTTCAACAATAGTTCTTCATCTTAAAGGCTGTACAACGCGTTTATTTCCAAATTTACAAACCTCAATCAATACTCAAGCATATCTTTAATGTATTTGCTGTTTTGTTTTGTTAGTTTGTATTAAGTTTTCTTTTTACATTTATACCTCCTTATTTCTTCTCTGCTCTTGGTAAAATTTGAAGAACCTTTAATGAAGCGCTATATAAATGTGTTATGTATTATTATTATTAATTTATCCCTACAGACGAGAGCAAATATCCCAGGGCTAAGGAATCTAGGAAACACATGTTTCATGAACGCTGTGCTACAGTCACTAAGGTTAGTATTAATTATATCCCTCATAAGATCGTTTTACCATTGAATCTGACATACGATAGTTTTGGACAACACGCGCAATCACGTCTCCGGGCTTGTTAGTAAAAACTAACACCCTAAAAGTGCATTACGCGCTCGTCCCATAGATCATGTGTTTTAGCAAAATACACACGCAAACAAATTTGTGCAGTACTCTATGGCGCACACGTTCTAGTCACGTGATTGCCCTTGTTAGTAAAAACTAACACTTATCTAGGTCAAAGGAAGAAGAACGCCAAGAAAGCCAATAAGCACATCTGTGGGCGCGCTAATACGCATTCATCGCGTATGTGCGCAACTGCCAGCGCGTTGGTACGCACTCAGTTTTGCGTCTTTGTTATTGTATGCGCAAAGTAAACAATGACATTAAGCATATTAGATGCGCCATGGTTCTGGAGGCTCATACTTGACTTTACGAGCGATTTTATGAAATATTGAAGAGATTTTCACTTATTTTGCTATAAGATGAACGCAATCCGTGATATTGATAAGTGATATAAAACAACTAACTAATGTGCTTGATTGTGATAGGCAATCTTTTACCTCGGTAATAGATTTGACTATCACAAGAAGCACATTCGTTAGTGGTATATTAACCCATTCCCTTCTAGATTCACAAGTCTTCATAGAATTGGGGCAATGTGCCCAAACTCAAATAATTCTTTGAAATTCATGAATTTCCCGCTTTTTGATCTCTCTCTCCCTCTCTCTCTCTGCAGTAACATCAATCAGTTCAGGGGTTATTTCAAGGACTTGCCGGCGGTGGAGCTGAGGAGTGGTAAGACGGCAGGGAAGAGAATCTACAACACGCGCAATCTCAGACACGACGACGTGTAAGTGCAGCAAAACAACTACGAATAAAGATGTTGATCCATTGAAATCCTTATAATACAGTCAATCATGTTTTAGCTGCCACTTGTCTGTAGCAGCCAAACCTGCCTTTAGTGGCCACCAAAAGTGATCCCTTGCAAGAAAAACAATGTTATGGAACCTGCCTAATCTACAGTGGCCACTTTCCCTGTTTCCTTAGGTGGTCACTATACACAGGTTTAAATAACATGCATTCTCCATAGAACCTAGCCTAAGTGTTTTTTAGACCAGTCCTGAATGGGTTTAATAAAGGTCAAATCTATTTTGACAAAGATTCCAAATCCTTTAACGATGTTTGAATCACCATTTTTCGTAGAACTACTGATGCGGAGGCTTTTATGCGGGCTTATTGTGGGTTTATTGTGGGTTTATTGGGGGCACACGTGTTACCTACAAGTGGATTTAACACACGAGCACGGCTGCCCCCACATGTGTTTAAACCATACCCATGCTACTTCGTGCACTCAATTATCATTGACACGCTCAATCCTTTGCATCATTATCATTTGTGTACTGTCGAACTATAGCCATACCCACGTGCTGCTACTGTTCCTAAGCCATGGCCATGTGCTGCTTTGGTTACCATGGAAACGAGCTAAGCTGGCTGAGGAATGTATGAATTGGGAGGGATATGCACAAAGTTAATTACAGCTCTTAGTAACTTCCTGTAAACTTGGAAAGTGGGTTGAACTGCGGTGTCTGCCATTGCTGACCTGAATATACAGCCGGTGTGTAAGCGGTATAAAGGAAGTGAGCTATAACCATAGTGTCGCAATTGGCCACGGGGTGTTTAGTAATACATGAATTTGCTGCTCAACACCTGTACAAGGGCTGAGACACTCCTTAATACATCAACAACAAAAAATACATGTTTTTTATAAAATAGAACTTATTAGAAATGTATACTTTGTTAGGTTTACAATAGTCAAGAAAAAATAGACATTCCTTTTCAGGACTCCCATCAGCTGTGAATGAGAGTTAAGATGATTTTTTGCTAAATTGAGTTCTGCTTACAGATAATAATCATTTCTTATATGGGGTATATTTATCAAAGATAGGAGAGGGCTACATTGGGTTACTATAGGGCGCCCAAACTTCAAACATGATTACTTGAAAGACAAATAGTGACGTTAGCGCCCTTCTTCTTCTCAACCCGCAACATGGTGTGACCAAAACACAAATCTCATGGTGATAATTTCTCTCTTTACCTTCCTTTCTTTTGAGCAGGTCACTAGTAGAAGAAATCCGGAAGACGCTATGTGCGCTATGGCAGGAAAACCAGACAGCCATCTCTCCAGACTCACTGTTCTCAGTCATGTGGAAGATATTCCCCAGATTCAGGTAAGACCATTTAAGCAGGGCTCGAAATTAGCACAGGTCCTCTGGCCCGGGGCCACTAAAAACTAGCTTCGAGCCACCAAAATTAAATTAATTTACATTTTAATTACCTGAATGGACAGGTAGATAGAACATACTTTTAAAATGTTTTTCTTTGTTTTGGACAACCAGATTCAGGTTTCAGGCCTCTAAAATTCAAGAAAATCTTGATTTTTACTTGCCCGACTAGGCCACGAGGAAGAACAATTGATTTATAGGGTTGAGTTGGGCCATAAGTAAGAACAACTGTAGTGGTATTGCAACAGGCCATTACAAAATTGTTAGGGTGAGTGGACGTTTTTTTTTTCGCGGCCAAACTTGAAGGTCAATCGTGATATACTGTAATTATGTTTGTGTGCATCCATTGGCACCCCCTTCTGGAGCTTCGCTACTAATAGTAGATTTGTGGCATACAGGGCTACAGAATCAAGAAATATGCGCCACCTTATGATCCAAATTGGCACGGGAAGGACTTTTTACTTTGCGTGATCCATTTACTTCACAAGAATTTTCTAAAAGTGACCTTTGAGACTTCAATCATAACCGATATCACTGTAAGATTCTTCTGAATGATAGAAAATTCATAGAAAAAGAACACTGTTTATTGAGTTGAAAAAAGTGAAAGTTGATAACAGTTTTTATTACCTACTGCCTATTGATTTTAAATACAGCCAAAAAGTGTGTGTGGAACACTTTACAATTCAATCTGAAATATCTCCAGAATTAGGGAGCCATTTGGTAAATCAAAACCCACATTATTCTTCTGATAACTTACTTCTTATGCCAAACTACATGGTACACGAGAAGTGGGAAAGCTTCAAACGATTTTGGTTGAATTTGACAAAGAGCGTCGATTATCCATCATATTAGGCGCTATATAAATCGAAAGCATTCATTTTTATTATTAAAGTGAATGGATTCACTTTAATTTTTGTTTTTGTTTTAATGCCATTGCAGGGGTTACCAGCAGCAAGATGCGCATGAGTTCATGAGGTACCTGCTAGACCGGCTTCACACAGAGCTCCAGGGCACCCCCTGGCCCAACGCCCCCAGGAAGCCGTCCAACGGCCACGCCACCATCGTCAGCCTCATCTTCGGGGGACTGCTCCTCAGCGAGGTCACGTGTCGACCCTGCGGCTCCCACTACAAGAAAATCGACCCCTTTCTAGGTAGGGCCGACTCAATTCTGGCACTTTGGTTCATTAATAATTTTGCAAAATTTGAATCATTTATAACAAATGAATTTGAATCGTTTATAACAAATGAATTTGAATTATTTATATCAAATGAATTTGAAAAAAATTATAATAAATGAGTGACTCATGGCTACAGTTATTTTGGTTCATAAATACTTTCACAATATCCAAATCATAACAAATTGCTAGTCCCGGAATACTAAAAATCAGCTTCTAGTCACCAAATTTCAGTGATGCTTAATTCCGCTGGCCCATATGAGCAACCAAATATAACAATATTTTCAATATTTGTCTTAGTTTTGAGCCCCCAGATTCAAGTTTTGGGCCACCAGAATGTGAAATCTTGTTTTTAACTTGCCCAACAAGGCAAAACAGTTGATTTCTAGCGTAGATAAGAAACTGTAAGGAGAATATTCTTGTAGCCTACAATGGTTGCGTTATTATCCGTTTGTGTTGCAACAGATGTGTCGTTAGACATCCCGGAACGGTTCCGAGCCAAGACCAAGCTCAAGGACAAGGAAGGGTCCCAGACATGCAGGTTACAGGGTAAGCACGCTATTGGCTCTCCTTCTGTCACCACGGAAACATTCATCCCTTGGATAGGATGTTAAATGGAGGTCTAGTTGTATAGAAGAGTCACACTTTATGCATATAAAAGAAGCTTATTCGATATCTATTTAAACAGAGCAGGGTGAAAACCCGGTGTTATTATTCCTTTTCTTCCATTATGTCTTTCATCCAATCATCATCTTAAAGCTATCCCAATAGCGCAACATTTGACTTTAAAGAGGAATTCCAGACCAGAATTAGTTAATGTTAAACAGAGTGGGAAGTGTGAGAGGAATAATCAGTGATGAATAGATCAGAATTGGACGAGAAATAAGAAACTAATCCCTATTTGAACATCACGTGGTAATGAGTGATCATTTTGTAATTGTTGCCAATAGTGACATCATTTTTTTTAAACATGAAGAAAAAAGTGATAATTTCGTAAATTTGTGCCAATTGTGACATAGTTTACGTTTCTTCCATCGTTGCGTTCAGACTGTCTACAGAGCTTCATCGAGGTTGAGATATTGGAGGAGTCTGAACACTACATGTGTCCAAAGTGTCAGCAGAGACAACCGTCCACCAAGAAGTTCTGGCTCAAGAATATTCCAAATGTAAGCCATCAAAAAGAGTAAAAATGTAAAAGTTCTTTGTTTTAAATGGTGTTGTTAGGTTCAAAAGCATATAGAGGGGTTGGCGAGCAGTGCTTGCCCGTAGTTGTGGCCTGTGTCCCAATGGCCCGATATTTCAATTGGCCACAGTCGTCTACCAAGAAGTTATGTCTCATTCTCAAGATTCTTTTTCTTCTGTTCTGGGACAGTCCACCAGCGCGGTGTATTTTTGTACCTTGAAGATTATTCCAAATGTAAGCCATCAAGAAAAAGGAGGCGAATTCAAAGCGATCCATTAAGTTTGTCAACATTCAACCAGTCAGTTGGAGCTGTTACATTTCTTGTGTACCTCGTTGTTTGGCTTTGATATGGTAACAGAAGAATGAAATGGATTTTTTCTTTCTTCAAATGTCTCTCTAATTATGGAGATATTTATGATCGAATTAAAAACATTCCTTCCTGGGACACTTTTTGATATTGGTCAAAATCAATGGGCAGCATGTGATAAAATCTTACATTGATTTTCACTTTTTCCACTAGGTAAACAGTGTTCCTTTTCTATGAAACTGTCACACATCACTAAGAGGAATTTTACAGTGATATTGATATATGATTGAAGTTTCAATTAATATTTTTCTTGAAAAATCTCATGAAGTTTATGGATTACTTTATTAAGATATGAGTGAAAACAGATTAAGAACATACAAAGAAAGTGTGGGTCAGAGGAGCATTACAGTGTTACGCTTTCCAATGAGATCATAGATCTATATTTTCATAGCTTGATCATTTTCACCACAATTTTTAACTTGCTAGGCTTCTGCAGAGATGCCAACCAGTACGATTTAATCGTATTAGTACGATTTTTTGATGAAAATACGACAGTACGATTTCTTAGCAAAAAAATACGATTTTTTTTTTTTTTTTTTTTTTTTTTTTTTGCCAAAAAATAAGATTTTACATTTTTTTCTTCTTTTTTCTTTCTTTGTAACAGCTGTCACCCTTTCAAGACTTGTTGGCATTGGTATAACATGCATTCTCCATAGGACCAGTCCTGAATGGGTTAATTAAATGCAAGTCGTTCAAAATCACTATTCCATATTAAAACTGATATCTGTTTCTCCATTCAGGTGCTGTGTATACATCTAAAGCGGTTCACGTGGACAGGCTTCGTTCGAACGAAGATTGACACGTACGTCCAGTTCCCCGTCAGAGGATTAGATATACAGCCCTACATGCTAGGCTCAGAGGTAAGAAATTGATTTCTTCTTTCGTGGAGAGTACAGTCCATCATCTTGGGGTGTTTCACAAAGATTCTAAGTTGAACTTAACTCGGCCCTTATAATTATTTGTAGCCCTGGAATAAAACATTCCAAAGCAAAAAAATACAAATATTTGAGACTTCCCAAAACAAACAAAATTGTCAATTATTTCAAGGCTCCTTGATAATAACAAATTAACTGATTTTATCAAACTTAATGCCTTTTCAAAAAAACTGCTTCAACAATTTTACAAAGAAACTAATACAGCTCTCCATAATTGTTAGCTACAACGAGTTAGGTTCAACTTAAAATCTTTGATTGAAAATGAGCAAAGAAAAATAGGCTTTGCCAGGAATCGAACCCGAGACCTCCGGATTGCTAGACCGGTGCTCTACCATTGAGCCACAAGACCCTTGAATGGGGGACGTTCACATGAAACCCTTTTCAGCGCTCGATTAAAATCTTTGTGAAACACCCGCCTGGTGAATTTTCGTACTGTTTGGTGGGTCAAGTGTAGTGTATGTACCGTGTGCCTAATTCAAATGTCTACAATATCCTAGTTGCAGCTAAAAATGTGTGTTCACCTTCTATCATAACTGAATGTTTTGTACCTTCTTCTTGAAAGGACTAGTAGGTAGAGTTGACCAGGTCAGAGGGCAGAGGTCATTTTTCTCCTACCTTAGAATATACAGGGTGTTTATAAAAAAGCGGAACCCAACTTGTACCTTCTTCTTGAAAGGACTAGTAGGTAGAGTTGACCAGGTCAGAGGGCAGAGGTCATTTTTCTCCTACCTTAGAATATACAGGGTGTTTATAAAAAAGCGGAACCCAACTTCCACCCGCAATATTTTATTTAATAAACATAATTATATTTATTGCAATATGGCATATCAAAGGTCAATTCATACTCTTTCGTTTGATACCAAATATGTTGTGATAACGTCATGCATGATTGAATAAAACCTTTTTAAAAAGGGTTATGTAAAAAGTACTTTGCACACGAGAGTAGAAACTAATTGTTAAATGCAGTGTAAATAATGAAACAGTAGACAAAGTCAAGTGACATTTCATGATGTTTCTTGATTCATAGTTTGACATTTTATTCAACTTTGAGAAGAGTCGAGGGTCCAAAATCATCCCCAATGTCCTACCACATGACCCCCATGTCTGTCCGCACAGGTTTGTGCTCGTGTTCAGTGGTCAGTTGCTTGGTCAGGCAAGGAACTGATTAAAAAAGTATCTCCATGTTCATTTATTTACGGAACAAAAGGATTACAAGACAAACGAACACAAGGAGAGGTTTCCATGAATGACCATCAGCCCGTGTTGATGAATAGATCTAAATCTTGTGCGCAAAGCAATTTTAACATTGCTCGTTTAAAGTGCCTGCAATTCGATAACTACAAGATCAATTGTTGCAAAAGTGGTATCAAATGAAAGAATAATAAATCATCTTTAAGATGATATATTGCAATAAACATAACTATGTTTACTTCATAAGATATTGCTGGTGGAAGTTGGGTTCCGCTTTTTTTATAAACACTCTGTACATGTATCGTCAGTTGAAAAAGAGAAGGCCGCTAAGTCACTTTTTGAGATAATCATGATTTAAGTTGGGGGGCCTTATATTAACCCAATACAGGGTGGTCCAAAAAAAAACGGAACGGGGCACTTCCCAAAATATAGTAACAAAATGATTATGTCCATCGGACAGGGTGTCTTTTCCAATGAAAAACGATACCAAGAACAGTAATTTTGGTTGTGTAGTTTTTGTTTTAGGGCGCTGTGAGTGACACCTGGGCCCCGTTGCAGAAAGAGATACAATCGATTGTAACTTACAATTTATCGTAAGTCAGAAAATTTGCGCGTTTCAACCAATCAGATTTGCGCATCTGGAACACGTGATCTGACTTACAATCAATCGTAACTTACAATCGATTGTATCTCTTTCTGCAACGGGGCCCATGTCAGGTTCCCATTTTTGTCAATTTTTACCAAGTCAGTGTCGGATAAATCGCACTTACTGCCCGTCATAGCATCGAACAACGAGCAATACGCGCGCCATTGTTAGTGTGCATTCAGCTGTGTGCCGAGAGAATGGGCATAGTTGTTCGATACTATGACGGGCAGTAAGTCCGATTTATCAGGCACTGACTTTTTGGTAAAAATTTACAAAAAAGGGAACCTGACATGGTATCACTCACAGCACCATAAAACAAAAACTACATGACCAAAATGACTGTTCTTGGTATCGTTTTTCATTGGAAAAGACATCCTAACCGATGGACATAACCATTTTGTTACTATATTTTGGGAAGTGCCCCGTTCCATTTTTTTTGGGGGGCCACCCTGTATAGCTCTCGTATGGTTTGATAAATATTCCCCACATATTGCATCACATAGAGAAGGCTTTGACCTACAAGATGATGTGTAGTACTGTAAACGTGGTAATGTTCGCGGTGCATTCAATTTCGCGCTGATGTCGGCGTCCTCGAATATAAATGCGCGATTTGCAATGCGTGTGAACACTTGCTCGACAGCGAAATTAAAAACCCGCGAATGTGTTTCTGTGTCACTCAGCGCGAAATATTAATTGCGCGAAAATAACAATGTTTACAGTACTCAAATTAGCACAAAATTGACCAAACGCACTTCTCGCTCTCACACAACGATATTTATTTTTCTGAAGTGCCATGTACTAAACTTAACCCTCCCTTAAAGATGTATCACAGCTTGTTTTCTTTTCTTGTATCCTCCCAGGGCAAAGACGAGAATGTGAGCACCACGAAGTATGACCTGGCAGCCGTCATCGTCCATCAAGGATCAGGGTATGAGCATTTATGGTCAGGGGGGTGTTGCATAATGGTCTAGTCCCACTGTACCGTTTCTCCTTCCATTTCCTATCCGACCAAAACGTGGCGAAACGGTCAGTATCTAGCAAGTTTAGAAGTTTCATGATGTTTCGTTTCATGTGAAAAGGAGCTGAATGAAAAGTATCCTACTAGTCCATTACGAACTGCATCATTTCGTTTCTTGCTAGTACCTTCCGGATGTCAAACAGATATGAAACGGAAAGAGATATGCTAAAGAGGGACTACGCCAAATAGAGTTGCAAAGTTGCAATTAAACACAAGTCAGAAAATATGTGCATTTGAGCCAATCAGGTTTGGGCATTTAGGCGCATTTTCAGACTTGTGTTTTATTGCAATTTTGTGATCGATTGATCACAACACTTCATGCCAACCCCAGGATACTTAACCTCCAAGTGCCAACTTGAATTGCAAGAATCGAGTTGAACCAGTTCTTTAGTCAAGTTAAAAGGAAAGCTCATCCCCCCTCCCCCCAATTCATAGTAAGGTATATAATTATGACTGAAAAAGAGCAAAGAAAATGGGATTCCAGCGGGATTCGAACCCAAGACTTCCGGATTGCTAGACCGGCGCTCTTACCGACTGAGCTATAGAAAACCCTTTGTTCAGTGTTCGTCTTAGAAACCCCTTAGCTTTATGTATACATTTTGCTGATTCCTAACATGAATAGGTCGTTTCATATTGCAGTAACATAAAAAATATATACTCTGGTTAAAGGGTAAGGAGTTGAAAACCGTTTTTGTTTTCTTTCTTTTTTCTTAAGAAAATATTCTCCGCTTAATCAGCTCCTCCTGCTAAAGGGGTACATATGCTCTGCAAAGCCTTAAAGGGATCTAGTAACTTTGTTGAGATGTGCAAAAACTGATGAATGGTTGATGCAATGTATACTGTTGTTATCTCATATGTCCTCAGGGTATTGTGTGAAAATTTCAGGTCAAATGGACATATATGGCCAAGTAATGAGCGAAAATGCAAAGTGATATTGGGTGATATTCACCAACTCACTGCATTCACTTTGTACAGGGATGAAAATCTCGCCCGGAGATTTTCTTATCTAAATACTTCAATCATACATATCTTTGTAATGAAAGGGAAATTTGAAAAACCGAAAGCTGTCCCATGATTTTATTGTTAATACGAATACAACAAGGTATAAAGGAACCGCTAGAATTACAATTTTATTTTGAGGATTTGGACAATGTTACTAAGTCCCTTTAAGCCAATAAAGCGGAGGCCACTGTACTATTCTGATCAGGGAAATAATTTGCTTTATTTTGATAATGAACTAATAATGTAAAGCGCTTCGAGATGATTATCAAAAATATCATTATTATAATTATTAATTTCCTTCATTCTCTGCCTATACAGGGCCGGTGCAGGACACTATATAGCATTTGCAGTTCACGATGGTAAGTCATATTAGTGTGAAACCGTAATATTTTGTCATTTCATCTACCTAAAACTGTAGATGTGTGTGTAAAACATTATATGTAAAACATTATATATCGCCCATAATGATATTCCATTCACTTGATCATTATTGTTGTTATAAAGTACTAACAAAAGTGTGACATCGCAGCTATTCATTGCCATGGGTAATGGTCCGAAAAAATGTTGGGCAAGCCACAAATTTCTGACCTAGCGGTTACTAAAGGAGTAAAATATCCCTTGCAAAAGCCTACCCAATTAAGCGGAGTTCTGTTTTGAGTTGAGGAATGAAATGTCTTATTTTCTTTCTGTTTCACCTGCAGGCCAGTGGTATTGCTTCAACGACAGTACAGTCACGCCTGTCGAGGAGAAGGTCATCACGAGGTGCAAGGCCTACATCCTCTTCTACGCCAGTCACCAGTTCAAAGACTCCATCTCGCTCTCCGGTCTCCACAACGGCAACATTCCCTCATAGTCGTATCACACATCGCACGGCGCACCATGGACTTATGTCACTTGTTCCAACTAACCCTGGCTTGGCTGTATGGTGCACCATGGACTTGCTTTTATTTTTTGAAAACAAAATTTTAAAATGAAAAAAATTAAAAAATAACATCTGCAGAAATTAACATGTGTTGAAAAAGAAGGAAGACTGATTTGTGCAAAAGTAACTAGTGCACTTCGAAGGAGGAAGAAATGTATGCGTTAGGTGAAGAAATTGATGGATGAAAAGAAAAAGGGAAGAAAGTCAATATTACTGTAGCGTATGCATGATATTATATTTCATGGTGTGGAGTATGCCATTGGCTGGCGAATGGAGCACCCTAATAAACACAAGTACAACATTTATCTATAAATGAGGACAGCATTCAAATGTGAAATATATCCGTACTACACGGGTTCTGTGTATCTGAATTGGTTGAATACATCATCAGTTATTTATCTTTCCGTGTTGCGTACAAAATGTAAGTCAAAACAAACCTAGCTTTCAAACCAGTACACAGAAGTCTTTTTGTCTAATTTAATTTACATGCAAAATGCAGCGAAAAGCTCCCGGATGAGATGGGGGAAAAGCAAATCAGTAAGAAAAGTAAGGATATCCTTAGACATACCTTTTATGCCTCTGCAATGAAGTGGCTGGAGGCATTATTTTATAAGGGCCCCATTGCAGAAAGATTTGCAGTCGACTAAAGTATCAATTGATTGCAAGTAAAAAAATCTGTACATTTGAACCAATCAGATTTGTGCATTTAGTCACATGATCTGACGTGCAATTCATTGCAACTTTTACAATCGACTGCAACTTTTTCCTGCAGTGGACAGGAATTGACAAAGTATAGTCATGGAAAGTGAGCAGATGATTTTGTTTGTTTGTTTTCTTTTTTAAATTTTATAATGCTTTCAATAATTTTCTAAAACTAAGAAAATAAAATGAAATAAAATAAGAAAAAGATGGAAAACTGGAATGGGAATAATTAGCTTTCCAGAATGAATGAATGAATGAACGGGGCAAGGAGGAAAATGTTAGAGATCTGGGGGGTGTTTCACAAAGATCCTAAGTTGATCTTAGCACTAAGATGGTCTTACCTATTATGGAAAGCCATTAGTGTCTTGAAACATTTTTATAAAAGTTATGTTGAAATGCATAAAATGTTGATTCAAATCATATATATTTTCTAATTATCAAAGAGATTCATAATCTTCACATAAAATTCATGAAATCTCTTTGATAATTAGAAGATATTTATGATTTGAATCAACATTTTATGCATTTCAACATAACTTTTACAAAAATGTTTCAAGACACTAATGGCTTTCCATAATATTTAAGACCATCTTAGTGCTAAGATCACCTTAGGATCTCTGTGAAACACCCCCCTGGAAATATGTCATTCTTCTTCTCCATGCTTGCATATCCTCCTACAAAGAGTTACAGTGGAACCTCTTTAGAAAGAGCTCTGATGTGACAAAACCATCTTTAATATAACAAGGTCATTTTGCTCATTTGGTCATTATAAATAGCTCTGATGTATTAAACAAAATCCTTATTGCTGGTATAAGCATTTTATACAATGGAAGCTCTTTATAAAAAAGCTCTAATATAACAGATCACTCTTAAAACAATTACAAGGGCAATTTTTG
>JBAMJV010013885.1:0-21390 GCA_037951105.1 Echinarachnius parma
ATGTTTCCAAGTACAATGAAATGATACATACTGGGAGCTGAACGCTGTAATAGAAGCTTGTTACAGGACATAAAAACTATTTTGTACCGTATTAGTTTCACATCGTCCTTAACTTGTATTAAAACAACGGCGGCAATTTTCGATCATAAGTTGGCCGCCATTTTGGATTAGGGTATACTTCTCGAATTTTAAACCTTTAGATAATCGTTTAAAATGTTTGCCTGTATCTGAAAACATATATTTATACACTTTAATCAGCTTGCCAACTTGTCTAGAATGGATAATATGGAAGAAAGTTGAACATGGCGGCCATTTTGGACGCCATCTTGGGGAAAGGGGATTTTGGGAGGGCACTAGGTATATTATTCTGCACATATTTCTAGACCTATCCTGAACAATTTCAGCTTGTTCGGACAATTGTCCGGGTTTTAGCTAATACTCTTAGACTATAAATAGAGAATGCAATCACTCTGTTCAGAGAAGCAAGCAGTGATCATGATGATGGAATATGGTGTCACTCACCAGTGTAGGCATAGCGTGGTCGGACTAATGGGGGATGGGGGATGGGGGGGGGGGCACACAAATTATCAGAGTGAGGGGGGGGGGGTGGGGCACACTTTTTGTATTGTTTTATTTTATGAAGAATGTATATTGTAATGTTTTTTATCATGGGGGGGGGGGGGGGGGGGGAGGGCACGTGCCCCCATGCCCCCGGCGCTTCGCCAGTGCATCACTATCATTGTGTGACGCTAGATCAAATTATACATACTTCAAAGTAAATTTATATAAAGTTGCACATTTTTAGGCATTTGCAAGCCTCACTTTTCGCAACTTCCCTCCATAGTTTTGTTTTCCTTTTATAAACAATTTAATGGAAATAGTTATATATTTTTAGCACATTATACATTTCATTATAAACTAGTATGTTCTACTTTATGATTATACATCATATTATGATGTTTTTTTTTGCGCTGACGAAGATCCTGCTATGATTGAAAGATAGGCTCTATACGACTTTCATTTGATTACATTGGGTATTTTTAAAGTAGATAATCAGTTTTCAGAAGTATTGTCTTAATCATATTATTAAGCATATATTGTCATATGTATATTTACGTATATTTATATATTTGATGTTTAATTTTGGAAATAGAAATTAAACGCTAGAAGGGGTATGCTCGCTGGCCTACTGCATAACATTTATTTCGTGTTAAACATTAAATGTTAAGGTTTTGTAGTTTTATTCAGTTATCAAATATCTCAACTGTTGGACAGGAATCGTGCGAAATGAAATGTCCAGCTAAGGTATGCATAATTAGTATCTCCCCTATAATCATGAATCGTTGATAACGTTTGTTTTTCTTCTTGGAATTTACACTCATTATTACCTTGCACTTTAATATCTCGCACGTACATAAACAATGTCTGTCGCAATCATTTCGAACCTTTTAGATTAACCCTTTGTTGAACTTCGCCAGATGATCGCAAAAACATTCCATGTTGGACTTTTGATTGTTCGTAATTAACACATCCAGGTTAATGGTAATGACAATATTTTGCTATCAAATAATTCCCATCCCGCTGGAAAATGCACAATTTCTTACTGAAAACCCTGCTCACCTAGTCCCGATTATATGGGTACATTTTGCTATCATGACTGTGTTCCCTGAAGAAAAACAAACATGCTGACTGATTAGTAGCACTACTAAAGTTCACATTTTTAAATTATTGTAGACGTTTGGACTTGACTGACCAGCACAAATGGACGCCTCACCTTTTACTAGTGAGTGATATGCTTCAAAATGGTGTATGCATGATTCTCATAAAGAATAAAGTAATCTTGAAGTATGATTATGTAAACAAAAGGGTCAGAAATAACGCTCATATTATATAAACAGACTAGTGGCCAAGCGTCACTCCACGACGCCGTGCGTGCGCGCTTAAGATCATGTAAACAGTAATCGCTCGCGCTCCGAGTCTTTTCAATGTGCGTATTATCGCGTAAATAAACGTCGCTCATAGCGCGTACAAACATATGCGTGATTGTCTCATCGAACAGTTTTTCCGTGTTTGGGATTTAGAGCGCAATATGGACTTAGAGGCCACAGACATTGGAGATATAGATTAGTGGTTGCTACCGAATAATTAAGTCATGGAAAAAAAAAGAACAGGAAAATGAGTGATCCAACAAGTTGACATTGTATTGAAGGGTGTCTGTATATGGAGCGAATTGAAAGAAAAGGCGTGACCACACAATCAACACGATAAATATAATGGCAATATGCAGCAGCTGTCAATATTTGAGGTTGTGTAAAAATGTGTAGTGAGCACAACAAAGCGATGGCATGGTCGACAGACATGGTCGGACATACAGGTCAAAGAATTAATCAATATGCCCGCATCGACTAATTAGCACAAGCGGGACTGTCCGATAACTTTAACTCGTCAACTATACACCTATTCCTACAGCATTTGCCAATGTGCATCATCATAGTTGGTCACTATGCAAGTAATGTACATGGACTCAATACGTATCTTGTTATACAACATGGTATGAGAAGAGTTAAGGAATACATTAACAACAACTAACTGGCAACTGACACACCAACCGGTAGCAGGGACGTGGATACGGGGAGGGGGGGGGGGGGGGGCACACATGCCCCCAACAAATTTTCTGTGCCCCAGGATATCGCCCCCAAAACATGTACTTTCAAAGGTAAATATAATCACTTTAGGCAAAGATTATGTAATGCTCATGATTAAACTAGAATTTTCGGGCCAAATTAGATAATTTATGAGGTATAAATGTTGATTTTAGGCCAACTAAAACGGGTGAGGACCTTTTTTGTCAGCTTGTCAGGCTAAAACCCGTGCCCTCTCAAAAATCAAAGGCCCCCGTTGCCCCCACCAGTCCCCCCCCCCCCCCCCCCCCCCCGAAACCTTCCCGGTAGCCCTTAATCATTTAACACTCATGTCCTATATGCTACAGATGACAAAGGCGGTCAATAATTATGTTCCACATTTCTTCGCATAGACATGATACTAGTAAACGTTGGCCCAGCTCGGACAAAATTCTCGTGTAATATATATACGCACATCACTGCTAAAATGCGCGAATATAACCGCACAAACGCGTGTTTGGAATATTGCAAAATGTTGGCGTGGAAAAAAATGTTTGAATGAACGGTTGAACCCCACTGTTATGTAAACGGCATATCAAGGGTTAATTAATCAGTCCCTTTATAACTAATTGGCGCTAGCACCCAGTGTCAAGTAAAGTAGCCGCTTTAATGAAAGAGTGCGATCATTTTCTCATTTATCCGGTCTCGTCACGTTAATTATGTCCCCCTTTTCACCTCGCGCTATATTATCGTCCTTATTATTTTATTTTCTTATGAGAAACGTGCCTGTGTAAACGAGTAGCTAATTAAAATGAATATTTACCTGTTAAATAGCAAAGTTGTTGCTTTTTTAAAAAGCTCGAATCCCTATTTTCTAATTATCATCAAGGTATATACCCGACGTCTAGGCTTACTATAGGTGTCTTGTTTGTTTGACAAATCTCACAGGTATACAACTAATATCTCTTGCTGACTGATGATGTCTAGACAATTTCACGTGTTGCACTGTGTGTGTGTGTGTTTGTTTGTTTGTGTATTTATGTGTATGTGAATATATGCGTATGTGTGTGTGTATGTATGTATGTAAATATATGTGTGTGTGTATGTATGTATGTAAATATGCGTAAAAAGTGCGTTAGTTAGTTCGTTCGTTCGTTCGTGTGCGTGTGTACATGTGTGTTTCCGTTCGTGTGTTTGTGTATGTGTGTGCGTATGGTTTGTCTGTTCGTTTGTGCGCGTGTGTGCCTGCGTGCTTGCGTTTGTTCACGTGTATGTGCGTGTATGTGTGTGTGTGTATGTGTGTGTGTGTGTGTGTGTGTGTGTGTGTGTGTGTGTGTGTGTGTGTGTGTGTGTGTGTGTGTGTGTGTGTGTGTGTGTGTGTGTGTGTGTGTGTGTGTGTGTGTGTGCGTGTGCGTGTGCGTGTGTATGTATGTGTATATGTGCCTTTGTCCACTTCTCCAATATCACTGTGTATAGTGTGTGTAAAGGATACGTTGACCGTATACTATGACAATGTGCTACCAGATCTCTTGAATGGAGTGCAATCTTATGAAGATGTGAATGTATTATTCGTTTTTAAAAATCACATTTTCCTTTTCACGTAATTAAATAAACAATATTTGTATCTTACTAGTTACAGTGGGTCTAAAGATTAATTTTCTAGACGAAGGTTATGCAATATTTTCCGATTGTTCGTGTGAAGTATCCAAATTCGGATACTATTGACGATTGAGTATATCTGAATTCGGATACTATATGGACGATTGAGTATCTGAATTCGTATACTATGGACAATTGAGTATCTGAAATCGGATACTCTTGACTACGGTTGAAAGCGTCTCTAGACGTTTTCAAAATTAATATTAAGTATCTCCATAATTAGGGACACATTTGAAAAAGCTAAACTCATTTCATTCTTCTGCTACCGTAAGCTATAGTCGTATGAATATGATAATTAAACAATAACGACTAATGAGAATTAATATTTGTATTCGTCCTCCTCTGTTTGTATACCGTTCACTAGGATGATCTAGTTTGATTGATTGGGTCATTTTGCCAGATGACAGATCTTAGTTAATGGAACATTTGTTTGGATACACTTCAATCAAGCATTTGACATCAAAGGTCGAACAAATGGACCAGGCGTATGTCATTGAGCAATTGTCAAACATAATCATCATGGTAAAAATGAATCGATATTTAGGTGTGAGTCTGTGAATGTTCCCTGCTGCGCTTTTTGATTAAAATGTGTCCGTCACAATACGGGCTAATCACAGATCGTCACTTTTTTCAGACTAGAAATCGATTTTGTCAACCGAACTTTCTCTACATAATCATAATCATGTTGAGGGCCATTCTTTGAAAAGTGAAACTTTTTCGGAAAAATTGAAGTTTTATTTTTCTGTAGTTTTGTTCCATTTTCAGAATGATCCATGTGTAAAGTTTCATGAAATACATGATTTGAAGTTTAAAATGAAACTTTTTTACTCATTTGCATAAATTTACATATTTCAATATTTTTCTAATAATCATAATTCAGAAAATAATCAAGATATCAAAAGGATAATTAGCAAGCTCATTCTTCTCACTTTCCTGTACAGGTTGATACCAACTTTGTAAAAATTCAACCTTTCATTCTTTTCTAAACCCGATATTATAAAATTCCCATTTTTCCATTCATATTGTACATGTCACACACGTGACCAACCCAAAATGTCACACACGTGACCAGACGTTGCCACATAATTAAGTACTATAAAACACAACGGTTTGATATAATTCTCATTCATTGCTATTGTTGTACTTACAAATGTATAGTACTTCTCTGGTAACAAGATGAACATTATAGCTATTCATATTTTAAAGAATTTTCCAAATGAAATTTAGTTATGAAAAAAGCGCTCCGTGCGAAGTCACACACGTGACCCATGCCATTTGACCTCTGACATTGAGTTACGTAATCCTTATAAAATCTTTTGTGTTAAGTTTGAAAGACTACATCATATTCAAGTCACATATGAAGTAAAAAATCATTATAGTCTCATACTTACTGAAATATAAGCATCCCATTTCAAAATTTGTCATGTTTTGGGTCACACACGTGACCAAGAATGGCCCTTGATCGATTAACATGTAAGTCTATAATCGATTGCAATCTCGCATCATGATAACATAATTGCTGTCATGACGCGATAGTTTGTTGACGTCACTAGTTTTATGGCCATTTGGAAATTATGAGCGGGACGGTATATAATATACGCCCTTTCAAATATGGATTTGGAATTAACCGGTGATTTGTAAAATAGTGTCTAACGGCTATGCGCAAATCACAATAATATTTCGTCATGAGTTATGATTTCAAAGGTAGTCACAACATGAACTTACTAATAAAGGGATCTAGTAGCTTTGTTAGCATGTGCAAAAAGTGATGAATTGTTGATAAAATGTGTATTGTTGTGATCTGATTTATCCACTGAGTAATGTGTGAACATTTCGCGTTAAACATATATTATATGGCCAAGTAATGAGCGAAAATTCAAAGTGATAGTAACTCACTCTTTGCAATGACCTTGGTCATGCAATACCAATACAGCAAGTTAATATGAGAGAACCACTAGAGTTCTAAGTAAGATTTGTGACTAGATCCATTTAAATGGCAGTATATAAATAACAAACGTGACTGTGATAAATTTAAACATAGATTGACTTCGATTATGCTATCTTGGAATACAAGTATATCTGATATCCGATTGCCGTGTTTGCTTGCCGGGCTCTTGTGAACAAGTTTTTTCATGTGGACAGATCATTACATGAATCATCATGGGCATACGGACACATTTTTTGCCGGGGGGGGGGGGGGGGTCTATCATCGTTCCCGCCTATGAGAACAACAATAACAATGGTCCGCGACCTTAGCTGCTAGAAAATGATATGAATTTGAAGATATTTCCCGAATATGACATTATTTTGCCCGAATATGACATGAGTTCGCGACCTTAGATGCAAGAAAATGATATGAATTTGATGATTTGTTCCCGAATATGACATGAGTTAGCACGAATATGACATAAGTTTGCATGACTATACATGACATGAGTTTGCCCGAATATCGCCGATTTCAAAACTCTCGACGGGGTGGGAGGGGGGGGGGGGGGGGGGGGCAGGGAGGGGGGGGGGGGGGGGTCTGCAGCCCCTAGCCCCCGCCGCGTACGCCAATGTGAATCATTACGTTCCCTGGCCATACAAACAACATATCCGGCAAACGTATTATATTAATGACAACGCAGGGCGAGCGATATCATGATCTATAATGGCTCGTCATAACCATAAGCGAGCGACTGAATCAGTTAGGTAATTAGTTCAGCCTTGCCCAGCATCCACAATGGACACTATTAGTAGCTGAAATGAGCGTCTAATTTCGATGCTCATCGTAACAATAAATTGACTCGTTGGCGTTTTCAAATGCATTGCAAGTTAAAACGCTTCTTGATAAAATAATGTACAGTCTGTTCTAATTTCTTCTGACGTGATGCGTTTAAAGGGGTAGTACAGTTTTGGTAAGGCTGAGCTTTAGTAACCAAAACCTGCACAATAACAATACAAACTAATAGTTATAACTCTACCATGCTCGAAAAGTATAGAACATTACAAACGACTAATTAAAAAGCCTGTTATCATTTAAAAAGATCCAGTAAAACACAAGAGGGCGTTCTCTAAAACAAACATTGGTTTCAACCATTTTCTATGCAAAATTATGCATGTGATGTTTTGTTAAAATAATGATTAGATAGAGAGATCATCAACAACTATTTAAAAACTTCTTTTGAAAACTTTTGAAAAAGTTTAAGCATTTAAAAAAAAATTTTTTTTAATTATCGAATACATCTGGGCCCCAGATTTACTCTGCTTTGATCAAATAAAGTTTAATATGCCATTAGAATTGTATGCTCTTTCAAATTTTACACTCAGTTTTTCATTACCTCACAAAAAAATTATTTCGTGCAGCGCCCTCTATACCCAAACTGAACTACCCCTTTAAAGAGCTGCTTGAAAACTGTTATTAAGTTGTTTTAAAGTATTTGTGATACATTTTATTTGTTTAAATTTCATTGTAATGTACAAATGCTATGTAAAGTTCGTTTTTGAGGAAAAATGCTAACTCGCTTCCAATACCTCGCATATCTGCATAATTTTACCCAATTTTGTTACGTTGACCAACGTCATGAATATTCGAGCGTACACTGTCCGATGTTTACATCTTTGTGTACGTTGTGTGTGTCATTTTGGTTAATTTCGAACTTTTACATTTTCAAAAATGATTAGCTGTGTATACAACAAAATTGAACATCTCATCAGGATGTAATTTATTTTACGATTCACAGGAAGTTATGATTTTTATTCCATCTGTGTGTTCATGAAAATTGTAGTATTTCTTTGATCTGATACGTCCACTGAGTGATGTGTGAACATTCCATGATAGGTGAATGTCACATGACCGAGTAATGATCGGTAAATGCAAAGTGATATTGGCTATTATACTAATTGCACTGACTTTGTACGCTGCTATAATTATCCAGTAGATAATTATACATCTGAACACTTCATTCATACATATCTTTGTAAAACGGAAGAGAAATTTGGAAAACCGAAAGCTACTCCATGGTTGTAGGTATTGGTAATACAAAATTACGTTTTGAGGATTTTGACAATGTTACTATAGATCCCTTTAAAGAAAGTTTGTTACTGCAATTAATTCCCTGTATAGCTTTAAAAGCAGACTTACTCACAATGCGCTCGTTTTCTGCGAAGTGAACAAGTGATGATTCAAAATCTTTCCAATGCATTATAGATACTAGTTTATTTTTCTGGGTGACCTATTTCAATTTGTCCTGGGGATATATCAGACCATGAACATGATCTATAGGGATACATAATTTGAAGAGCTTAGTTCCAAAAGGCGCTACATCCACTTTCCATTAAAAAAAATGAGTTAACGGTATTATTATATCAGTTCACTAATGAGCTACGTAGGCACGTAGCTATCTAGAAATTCAAATTTGAGGACAAATTACACAATCTTAATCAAAATATAGAACGTTCCATTTTCATATTCCCATAGGCTTGTGTACACAGTTGGAGAAAGAAACCCGCTTTTCTCCAAAGTTGAACAAGTCGATTTGGTACCCTCTGGGATTAAGCTCTTCATTTCATGAAACAAACTGTATATAAGCAGATTCTAGAAAGGTTACTTCATCCTTGTTATAATATATCTATTTTAGTTAGATAGGTCACAGAATTACTCTAAAATTGTCGTCCTCGTTTTTCATGGGCGTATAGGAACATTTATTTATGAGGAAGTTGAGGTCTTCTGCCCGAAAAATTATCCTTCCCATTTTCACCTGATGAGCAAAACAAAATATTAAAAAAATAAAAAAAGGTCTTCGCCTTGTCTACAAATTTGGATTTATAGATAGCTACGTAGCTCATGAATGTACTGATATCGTTAATTCATTTTTTTTTAATGGAAAGTGGATGCCCGACAATGATATGTTTTGAAGTTTTAGTCCGAAATGAAATTGTCATTCCCGAAAATTGCGTTATATTGCCCTAAAATTACACTACCTAGCCCAAATTTATCCTGGGTTTGCCAGCATTTGACATGAATTTTTCTGAATGCGGCATGTTTTGCTCGAATTTGAGGTGCTTTTTGTGCGAATATGGTTGCAAACACAAGCCCCCCCCCCCCCCTCCCCGCATCCGACGCCTATGCTCGTTTGCATGACTTTCCTTGTTACTGGTGGATGTCTCAATTGCATTTATTTATTTATTTGTATTTTTCTGCTTTGTATGTTGAACGCGAAGGTGAAATAAGATATTTTATACCACATAGTTGTGTGATTACGCTTGAATAACAGTTATTGGAAAAATATAATCCGACAAGGCATAAGCAAATATATGAATTACTCGAAGTAAACTTATATTTGTTGGAATTACACGCTGTCGCTGCTTGTATTTTGAAGGATTTAAAAAAAAAATCATATTGTTGCGTAAAATGTATGTTGATGCTCGCTTGAATATTATTATTGTATTATTACTGGAAAGTGACAATCCAATGTACAACACACACACACACACAAAGGTATGAGTTATATCAATGCATAATAAACGTATAAATTAATATAATATATATGTTTGTCTGTAATTTGAATGATGTTTTTATATTACATGGTTGCGTGATGGGTATACGTTCATGTTCGCTTGAATAGAGACTACATCTTCATGATTCAATCCGAATATGTGTGATTATTGGAACGAATTATAATCCCACAACACATGCACAATAGCGTAAATTATCTCGTAAAAAACGTAGTTCATATGGTTTTATGCGAATTACGATTTGTCTGTAATTTGAAGGATATTTGATTCAACATGTGTGCAGGGCTTTCTTGTAATACAGGTACACTTTATGTAGGTGAACCTGAATGAAACTACCTTGCTAAAATGTATTGTAACAAGATAACTTATGAGAAATGTTCATGTTCGCTTGAACCAAAACTACTTGATTCAATTTAAATATACATAATTATTGCAAAGTGATAATCCCACAACACATGCACAAAAGTATGAATTATTTTGTAATCAACGTCTATTTTAATATGAATTTATTGGAATTACACGTTGGCTGTAATGTTTTTAACAAAATGACGTATACAAGTCCTTGATAATGTCATAGGTCAGAGTTAATTTGATCAATCAGGCCTTTAGTGGTTACTCGGCGGCCGATCCCGATCGTAATATCCGATGGTTAATGACTTGACTAATTGGACCTGTTTGCCCCCTTAATCCGCCAAAATAGTGAAGCGGGGAGTTTAATATCTCTCTAGACTTAATCACCAGTCGCCCAACACAATCAAATACTGTATAAAGGTTCAAATTTGCACGCTTTAGGGCACAGAACGTTCTAACAATAGCAGCGCCCCTTTGGCATTGTTAGGGTGCAGATCTCGACCCCAAAGAGGTGCACGCATGCACCCCTTAGGATGCACGCCTGCACCCACAGGGTTGCAAGCATGCAATTTGCCGGTGCAAAATGTTACCATATAAGGGGCGTTGCTTTTGTTACAACAGTCTGCAACTTTTTATTTAGGATGCAAGTTGAACTTTTATTTCACTGAAGGACAAAAGTACAATAAATGTATTTCTTTTGTTTAGTGTAAACGACGCTTCGTAAACAGTAATGTTTCGACAACTTCTGTAAAGCGGTGGTCACAACCCGCCGTACTTGCAAGTGCGTGCCCCGTGCGTGCTGTCTACTTGCAAAAACGTGGGCAAAATTTTGGTATCCGTACGTGGTGAGTACCGACTCAGTACCGACTCAGTACGGATTTGGGAGCACGCAGACACGACGTAGCACTTTTAGTGCACGAGGAACTTTCGCTGCGTTCGCTGCGTTTTCGCTGCGTTCTACAGCCAATGAGCGCACGTGCGTGCTGCGCACGTGATAAGTGCGTGGTCCGTGCTTACTCGGCACTTCCCCAGTTCAACTGTCCAATGAGCACGCAGAACTCACGTGGACCGTACCGAGTAAGCACGTGCTCCGCACTTACATATAACGATAACGTGGCAACCGCACGGAGACCGTACGTTGTAAGCACGTTGTAAGCACGTACAACGCACTTACCACGTGCGCAACGTACGATGCACGCAACCGCTCACGGCCAGGCGTGGCGTGCGGGCCACGCACTTACACCGTGCGTTGACGGTACTCTCTCCCTGCTCTTGCCACTCCCTCCCCACGTTTTCAGAAAAACGTAGTGGCCGTGGCCTCCCCAAAAAACGTACGGACTAAAAACACGCACGGTGGGTTGTGACCAGGGCTTAAGGGTGCGCACGATAACTATTTTGTTTCTCTCTATATACATCCCCATAATTATCCAGATATGGTAGAAGTTACTGTGAACAAGACTATACCTGGTATTGGTATATGCCGCTAATCTCGGTAACCCATATATCATGATAGTGCAATGATAATTATATCAAATCATTTTGTGTGAATAGGCTTGCGTTGTAAAGTTATGGAGTATGAGATAATAACAAAATCGCGTCATTAAGTGGGGGGAGTACGTTCCAAGTATACCGCGACATTGGGTTGTCATCATTAATTTGTATCTCACTCGTCTCGTTTATGAGGAATTCAACTCTGAAAGTTGCGATCATCATAGAGAAAATATACGAACATTTCGATCATTATTTTTTATTAGGGACCCAACCATTTTAAAATTCAAAATCGTGTTTTCAATTTGGAGAGAAAATTGATTTCGGAGAATGGATTGTTCTGATACAGTATCGTTTTAATAGCAGAACAAAACAGTCCCTTACGTGATAATAGTTGCCCATATTATTATTATTACTATTATTGGGTCATTAGTGTAACAATCTTGATTTCCTTGTCATTAATAATTATTCTCATAAATATAATGGGATACTGCTTAATTGCAGAGGAATGTGGCTTATCTTATAAACGCTCGTTGGAAATTAAAAAAAAACCTGAATAAATTTAATATCAAAGTAATAATATGTACGACATCTGCGCTCTGCATCTTACATAGAAAAACCTTGATGTATCCGGTCAGGCTATCCAGTGATAAAAAACTTTGCACATGTCCATTATGTTTTTGGTTAACGCCCTCTAGATCTGACGATTGGGTCGATTTAAAATCATCCAGCCGAGGTAAGAACATGGCGCTGCCCATTATACGTTGTTGGTAAACACCCTCTAAATTTGACGATGCGGTCGCTTTAAAATCATCAATTCGAGGTAAGAACATGGCGCTGCTCATTACGTTTTTGGTTAACGCCCTCTAGATCTGACGATTGGGTTGCTTTAAAATCATCCATTCGAGGTAAGAACATGGCGCTGCTCATTACGTTTTTGGTTAACGCCCTCTAGATCTGACGATTGGGTTGCTTTAAAATCATCCATTCGAGGTAAGAACATGGCGCTGCTCATTACGTTTTTGGTTAACGCCCTCTAGATCTGACGATTGGGTTGCTTTAAAATCATCCATTCGAGGTAAGAACATGGCGTTGCTCATTACGTTTTTGGTAAACGCCCTCCAGATCTGTCGATGGGTTCACTTTAAAATCACCCATCCAAGGTAAGAACATGGCGCTGCCCATTTATGTTGTTGGTAAACGCCCTCCAGATCTGACGATGTGGTCGCTTTAAAATCATCCATTCGAGGTAAGAACATGGTGCTGCTCATTACGTTGTTGGTAAACGCCCTCCAGATCTGTCGATGGGTTCGCTTTAAAATCACCCATCCAAGGTAAGAACATGAAGCTGCCCATTATTACGTTGTTGGTAAATGCCCTCAATATCTGACGATGTAGTCGCTTTAAAACTATCCATCCATGTTAAGAACATGGCGATGCCCATTTATGTTGTTGGTAAACGCCCTCCAGATCTGACGACGGGCCCGTATTCACAAAGGAGGTTTGTACAAACCCCGGTTCAAACCGCGGTTTACATCTATGGAATGCCAATTGTAAACTGATGGAGAGAGAATGTAAATTCCTTACTTGTTAACAATGTTGATGGTACACATTCTCTCTCCATCAGTTTACAATTGGCATTCCATAGATGTAAACCGCGGTTTGAACCGGGGTTTGTACAAACCTCCTTTGTGAATACGGGCCATTGTCTGCGTATTGCAATTTCCCGATGATCAATTTGTATTGGTTCGTGTTTAATATTCGTAATGCTTACATTCCATCTAAAATTGTCTGTAAATTTGGCTTTTAAAATCAATGCGATTCAAATCCACTTGCCGGCGGATGTATTCATTTTCTTCTCGAATTGTTTTTTGATTTTGTTTTACATTGTACAGCGTCAAAAACTTTTCCAACGTAATGTATCACGTATTTTATGTATAATGTATGTTGGCAACAGAAAAGATGTACGTATATCAGGATTTCAGATACAGCATAGGCCTATATCATTCACATTAATCCATTTCATATATGGGAATCTGGTGGGCTTTATATTAACTTGATGGGAATTGCACAATCTAGTAGGGACCCTATTATATACATGCTATACACTCCCTATACCATTCTTCCCTTCAATCACGTATACCACATAGCTTCAATAATAAAATGTTCCTTTGCAACATGATTAATTTTGCTTTCTTTATTTTTGTCTGGAAGGATGTTCGGATGAGAAGGTGCCCCTATAATAAGGAAGTAAGATCAGGACGTCAGGTTCCATATTACCTGAACAGTTTGATGAATCCTTTATTCGCAACATATGGACTGGAAATTATGAAAACATCCCCTCCAACCAGACTGGTATAGTACATAATTATAGTACGTAAAGGAACATGATCATGACGAAATCATCTTGTTGAGAAGAAGAAGAAATATCACAATTCAAGCAGCTTTCAACTATCCCTCTACAAATTTAATAGCATACAAAAACTATCCTATTCCTTGATTTTAGAATTTCATTACTCAGTCAATAGGCATTTTCCTCACGTGAAAACAAAAGTCAGAAACCATCAAAATCATATCAAGATTTCACGAAAATGGTCAGAAAATGTCAAGTTCACGTAAATGGTCTGAGGGAGTATGCAAACAGAAACGAAGGGCTAAATTGATGTTGACAAACATTATCCGCTGACGAAATGCCATAAGACAATCGTTTCACCAAGCAACGTAAGAGAATCTACAGTCATGTATATATTTATACGCTATAGAAATATCATTTGTAGTGTAGTCTTGTAGAAAGGGGTGGCCCGGAAAAAGCACTATTTCCGGACTTTATGTTGTTGAAATTTGATACATTTAAAAAACTCGATATTGTGTCACTAATTCGCTGTAAAAAAACGAAAACTATCTAACCCCAAATTGTTGTATACCTGGTATAATTGTATCGGTAAAGATTCCCTATATAATCCCGCATATAAACACAATCGGATGGTATACAACATGTATATACTAGTAAGGGGATGATAAAGGGCGGGCCGAGATGTATATAATCATAATTGATTGAACACGTCTGTAAATATTAAACAACGAACCAACAACTATTACTGAATTTATTAATTCCTAGTCAAACAAACCGTTACAAATGGGGGCGTGTCCGGGAGGCCAAGTTTTATTTGCGGCACGAATTGGGGTAAATAGCGCGTGTCTATGGGGAAAATTATTTAAATATCTTTTATTGGGTAATAAGAGGGTTAGACGAATACAAAACGTTGCATTCAAAACACATCGGCAAACTACGTACCTATGCTTTACACTGATGCATTTCGAATGCATGTCAACAAGTTGTGTATGTGTGTGTACCACCAGCGCATTTCGAGATGAAAAATTCGCTAAAATGCATTATTATTATTATAACGTTGTCGGAAATATAGATGTACATACGCATTTTGCTGTACCATAATTTCGACCAATGGTGCATTTCGAATGCATGTCAATAAGTGTCTGTGTGTACCACCAGCGCATTTCAACATTTGAGATGAAAAATGCGCTTAAATGCATCATTATTATTATTAGATTGTCGCAAATATGTATATACGCATTTTGCTGTACGATAATTTCGATCATCAATGTTGGAAGTGCGAAAGTTTAGCGGTCCATAAACGAGTGAATCTTCCACGATCTTGATCAATCATCATTTCGTCGGGCTGTGATTTCCCGCGCAAACTGCGATGCATCAATCCCTGGCTCCTCCGGGGTTTTGTCACGTCGCATGACCTGGGGTGTGTTTCACAAAGATTCTAAGTTGAACTTAACTCTAGTTAGACCTAAATTGTATGGAAAGCCATTAGTTTCTTTGTACAAAATTGTTGAAACAGTTCCTTTGAAAAGGCATAAGTTTGATAAAATCACTTATATTTGTTATTATCAAGTTTGATGATAGTTGATATATTTTTAGTTTTTGGAAGTCTCAAAACCTTGCATTTTTTTGCTTTTCAATATGTTTTATTCCAAGGCTACAAATGGCTTTCCATAATTGTTAGATCCAACTTACAGTTAAGTTCACCTTAGAATATTTGTGAAACACTCCCCATGGAGCGAGAGCTCGATCATGACGCAGGACCAGCCCTAGTTCCACTGATCTCCAGAACTGCTAGATATATTAGGGCGCTTACGATCCTGGACCGTGAGTTAGTGGACCGTAACATTTTTACGGTCGTGACAGGTGACCCGACCATACATCACGGGAAAACTGTTCACCAAAAATTAGTCGACCATAAGGCATTACGTCATACATGCGCAGAACAGATGCGCACTCGTATTTTACGGTCGACCGTGTTGACGGTCCAGGATCGTAAGCACACTACTAAGGACCGTGGACCGTAGCACATGTGTTTTATAAAAACCTTACATGCTAATTTGGGCCTTACTCTTTACGATTTAATGAGCAAGGAAGGTATATAAACTACACGTGCTTAGCAATGCTGTTTTGATTAATAATGCATTATTCTAGTATATTTACATCGATGGGTTAGAGCCAATAATCCTCATATACCATCGGTGACTGGGCTGGGCTGGTTTCGAGCTCCCAACCTAAAGGCCCGGTCACATATCAACAGATAGCGTAGACGGATGACCGACGAATAGAACATTTGCGAAATCGAATTATCCGGTCGTGGTGAAAGTCGTAACCATTGCTTCATGCACAAAACATTCCGCCGGATAGAATAATGTACATCGCCTGACAAGAAACGGACGAGAAACGCATACGAACGGAGCCGGACGGATTTAAAATGTTATTCTCCGTCGGGTATCCGTTTACGCTAACCGGTGATATGTGACTGGGCCTTATAGTCCATGAGCCGAGGCCAGAAAAAATGAAATCCGTAGCACCCCCCGACGGGCACGGAAATGTTGGTATCAGAGGATAGGTTATGAACCCAGCTACCAAGAAATGCTCACCCCCAAAAAAAATATTTGCTCGTAACCATGGCAACGCCAATCACGTGATACATGTTTAAACTGACACACACACACACACACACACACACACACACACACACACACACATATGCACGCTGTATGTAAAGGAATCATAATATATAACGCAAAAAATCACAAGAAAGACGATGAAATAAACTGGAATATAAGTCAAATGTGTGGTTGCTAGATAAAGTGTGGTTGCTAGGCAACGTACTGACCTCCATGGATAACTAAGTAGTCTTCATATGTTGCACCATCAAGTTTAATCAAGATACTACTTTCACTAATGTAGGCCTATACAGCAAAAAATATGCCCAGGAATGGTAAAATAACTCTTGAAATGTATGTTAGATGTGTGGTTGTTCGGTAAAATAGTGTTGCTGACGGTATCCATGCATAAATTTAAGTATTGCAAATGTGTTTAACCAATGTTAACCGAGTACTCAAAGTAATACAGGCCTATAAAGCAGAACATTTCTGAGGAAGGGTAAAAAATGCTCAAAATATGTCATATATGTGGTTGCTAGGTAAAAGTCGTTGCTAGGCAACACATTTGCCTCCAGGGATAATCAAATATATTCACTTCGCTTTGCACAATCAAGGCTACTAATGTTATGTCTTGTCCATTTATAATTTCAAAAAATAAACATATATATTTATAAATCTTAAGTTTACAAGTTATATTGTCTTAATCGACTGGATGTATTCTAACTGTACACAATTGTACAGCAAAATGGCATTTTCATGAAAATGAGGGTTTGGTTTGGCATATACTAACAAACACCTGTATCAGAGAATATTGTTGAAATGGTTATTTTTCTTGAAATTTATCACTTTAGCATCAATATAAAGTCCATCAAAGTGAAATTAATGGCTCAGAGAATTTTATATTCGGTTCTGAAAAGAAAATCACATTGAAAAAAGAAAACGGCAAGCATATATGCAAGGTAAAATTGGTTGCTGGGGAAAATTATGTTGCTAGGCAACACAATTTGATTAATATTTACTTACAAATTATGTCAGACTGTCTGGAATGATTTTGTCATTTCATTAATAGTGTTTAAATCAATGGAAACACACAATTATTTTTAAAAAAATTAACTAATTGGTAAGTAACTACATTTTCTAAATTTCAGTTGTATTTCATGTAAAAAGGGGCATGTGTCACATAATTGGCGTTGCCATGGTTACGAGCAAATATTTTTTTGGGGAGTTAGCATTTCTCGGGAGCTGGGTTCATGACCTTTCCTCTGATACCAAATTTTCCGTGCCCGTCCGGGGGTGTAGCCAAATCCTTAAATAAGGCTCTTTTTGGACTTGGCTCATGGACTATTAAAGGGACTTAGTAACATTGTCCAAATCCTCAAAATAAAATTTTAATTCTAGCGGTTCCCGTATACCTTGTTGTATTCGTATTAACAATACAATCATGGGACAGGTTTCGGTTTTTCAAATTTCCCTTTCGATACAAAGATATGTATGATTGAAGTATTCAGATAAGAAAAACTCCGGGCGAGTTTTTCTTCCGTGTACAAAGTGAGTGCAGTTAGTTACTGAATATCACTTTGAATTTCGCTCATTACTTGGCCATACAATGTCCATTTGACTTGAAATTTTCACACAATACCCTGTGGACATATGAGATAACAACAATATACATTCCATCATCCATTCATCACTTTTTGCACATGTCAACAAAGTTACTAGATCCCTTTAAGGGTTGACCAAAAGTGACAAGGTAAGGACACAATGACGTCACGGCACGTAGGGAGTGAGCAGCATACTTGATCCGATCTGAAGGTGCTTGCTGGTTAGACAGAAGAAAGGGGAATACACAAATTCAAGGGAAATGACAAAAATAATGTTTTTCCGTAAGTTCCATAGATGAAACGAATACGAATGATTCGTATTTGTTTGTAAAGGCTGGTTGGACATAAAAAAGGAGAATACACAAATTCAAGGGAAATGACAAAATCTTTTCCCGTAAGTTCAACAGATGAAACGAAAACGAATGATTTGTATCAAATTTGTTTGTAATGGCGCATGATTATTATACAATAACATTATTTCAAAGAGATAACCCTTTTCCGTGTATTCTATTATTCAAACGAATGCGACTTATTTATGCATAGAGGCATATAATCATTATACAAATTCAAGACAAAGACATAATCCTTTTTCCTCTTATTCCGTAGTTCTAACGAATACGACTAATTTGTTTTATTCGTAAAGGCATATAAAATTCAAGGAAAAGACACAAAAACGAACACAACTGTTTTATTCATTCGTAGATGCTTTTGTTTATAAATGCACAACATCATTATTAAGATTATTTGATAATGATAAACGTAACCATGTCCACATTCGGTGGTAAGTTAGTATTTGTATCAGCGTTTCTATGAAATATTTTCATAGCTATTAATATGAGTTTTTAATTCATTTGTTTGAAAAAAAGCACATCATAAATATTAGCCAAGAATAACAACTGAAGTGATAATAAGATTTAAATAATATACATTTGCCGCGATTAACAGACGGAAGAATACAACTTAACATTTCATTACAATTAGAATGTCTTTAACTCAATAAAATGTACTCTATACAACTTTAGGATGAGGCCATTTCGTACCAGAAAACGAAGACCAACCGAGAGAGAAATAGAAAAAGAAGTAAAATCAATGAGGATGGAAATCGCGTCTAAAAAAGGACGCCAACCTTTAAAGGGATTAAAGGGAGCTCATTGTCAAAATCCACAAAATTTACTTACAACTCTAGTAGTTTATCTTATTATACCTTAATTGTAGTAATTGTATTGCCCAGAGAAGCATGGAACAGGTTTTGGTTTTTCGAATTTCCTATTCGTTAAAAAGATATTTACGATTTGAAAGTTGGGATCTTTAATTATCCACTGGAAAGTAAAAACTGTCAACAAAGTCAGTGCGATGAGTTAGTGAATATCACTTTGCATTTTCGCTCATTACTCGGCCATATAACATCCATTTAACGTGAAATTGTCACACATTACCTAGAGTGAACTCATCCGATCACAAGAATACACATTTTATCAACCATTCATCACTGTTTGCACAATGCATGTCAACAAAGTTTCTAGATCCCTTTAACCGAATCAATGTGTAATGTCCCTGAGACCTTTACGTACTAGTCATTCGAAATTAAGGTGAATGTAAATAAATTGATAACATGTATTAAGGGGATGAGGTACGATTATGTCCGAATGTAAATAGATTTTGTTCCCTTTTTTCTCGTTTGAAACGTAAATCGTTCGAGGTTAGTGCCCCTGTGTGTTCACTGCGAATGATGGTGCAACATGTCAACCGACTAAATTGTCCAATTCGGCAGACGATTTCTTCTGTCCTTATTTACAGGCCCGTAGCAAGGATTTTCAAGGGGGGTGCGTAATTTACAAAGGCGGGACCAAGACCGATCGTGGCCGAGACTAAAGCCAGACTAACTCATAACAAGAATCTACAGAGGCATAACATAAGGTCAAGACAAAACTTAGGAAAACCTAGTCTGTCTAAGTCATCTTGGTCGCAGAGTACAAATTATATTAATAATTTAGGGTAACATAATAGGCCAATTTCACCGGCGAAGTTTTACGCTAAAATTATCCAAGAGCTTTGTATACAATTGCAGGAAGACCTTGGGAAATGGTAACATAATATGAAATAATTATCTTCTTTAAAATGTCAATTAGTTCTTCAAAACTGAATTTCTATTTCGGTTAATGCTTTCCGAAATGCCCGGGAGGCTGCGTGCAAATTTGTATGAATTAATGAGTCCTTAAGACTTGGTGTGAGTGTCATTAAAATACTCAAGTAATGTTGGCGCCCGTTATAGACTTGGGGCTACAAAACTGGACAAGCGGGGGCGCCCTCTTCACAAATTCACACAGAAATACAATATAAATTCAAATGTTAGCTCTATTCAAGTCAACGTGAATTACGATTTGGCGAAGATGATTATTCACAATCTATCCCCCATTCTTATTGTTATATCTTATTTTCGGAAAAAAATAGTGCATCGTACAAGTCAGTTTGAATTCACAGTAGGGAATCTGAGAACATAACTTGCTTTGCTTTTTGCGTATAAATACAAAATAATATGAACAATTAAATAAATCTAGTTCCCTACAATTTAGTTAGCAAGGGTTAAAGTGATTCATCATAATATTTTCAAAAACCTTAAAAATATACCAATTTTCATCGAAAGGCTCTTCTGAATGATGTGTGAAAGTTTCATATAAAAATGAAAAAAGTGAACATTAATGTCAGATTATGACACCGATACTGCTTAGTGATTTTGACTATACCGCGAACGCTTTTCATTCAATAGAGGGACATTTTAAAGATTAAAACTCCTTTCATTTTCTGTTTATACCTTGAGCCAAACGACAAGGTACAAGACAAATATGAAGCTCCAATAGATTTTTTGTTGAATTTGAACCGTGTCTACTGTCTACCCCAACATAAACCGCGTTTACCCTAAACAATGTGATTATTTACCCCATAAATGAAGAACAATTACCCCAAAATGTGATGGTTATGCCTGAATGTGATCGTGCCATTTTACAAAATACTCGGTGCTTCCAAAACTGTCGGGGGTTGCGTCCCCTAGCCTCCCCCCCCCCCCCCCCCCACTTTGTCCGCCGAAGAGAATACAATGAACTCAATGGTAAATTGATGATAATGATTGACCAGTGTGACCAATAGATGACCGCCCCTAACCTGTCCTGAGAAATGGTTCCCCCCAAAGATTTCTGATTATGGATGCATCATGT
>JBAMJV010013886.1:0-18007 GCA_037951105.1 Echinarachnius parma
GGAACATAATACTACACAAGAATCAATGGCTGCGTATGCAATTTGAAGATGGGAGAACAGCTTTGCATTTAGCCGCATTTTTTGACCACATCAGCATCGTTACCTATCTGATAAGTCAGGGCGCTGACGTGGGTAGTCGAGATCATGATGGAAATACAGCATTACATCTGGCGTCGTTCAAAGGTAATCTTGACATAGTGAAACATCTTGTAAATGAAGGGCATGACGTGAATCAACAACGGGGTGATGGGCGTAGTCCGCTGCATCTTGCATCGTACAGTGGCCATAAAGACACATCGAAGTATCTGAAAGACAAAGGAGCGGACTTGAATCAGCAGGATAGTAATGAAAATACAGCGCTACATCTTGCATCTCAAAATGGACATATTGATATTGTCAAATATCTCATAGATAACGGAGCTGACGTCAACAATCAGAAAAAAGATGGATGCAACGCACTTCATCTTGCATCATACGGGGGCCATCTTCACATTGTAAAACATATCATAGATAAAGTAGTCGACTTGCATCAGGCGGGTAGCAATGGAGATACGGCTCTACATCTTGCATCATCCAATGGCCATCTTGAGACAGTCGAATATCTCATTGATAAAGGAGCTGACGTCAATAAGCAGAGTCAAAATGGTTCCAACGCACTACATCTTGCATCATCCAATGGCCATCTTGAAACGGTCAAATATCTCATAGATAAAGGAGCCGACTTAAATCAGCCGGATAGCGATGGATCTACGGCACTACATCTTGCATCATCCAGTGGCCATCTTGACACGGTCAAATATCTAATAGATAAAGGAGCCGACTTGAATCAGCCGAAAAACACTGGATCTACGGCACTACAACTTGCATCATACCATGGCCATTTTGACATAGTCAAATATCTCATAGATGAAGGAGCCGACGTCAAAAAGCAGATACAAGATGGATGGAACGCACTGCATCTTACTTCATACAGCGGCCATCTAGACATTGTCAAGTATCTCAATGATAAAGGAGCCGACATCAATCACACGAATATCAATGGATCTACGGCACTACAATTTGCATCATCCCATGGCCATTTGGACATAGTCAAATATCTCATAGATGAAGGAGCCGACTTAAATCAGCCGGATAGCGATGGATCTACGGCACTACATCTTGCATCATCCAGTGGCCATCTTGACACGGTCAAATATCTAATAGATAAAGGAGCCGACTTGAATCAGCCGAAAAAAACTGGATTTACGGCACTACAACTTGCATCATCCCATGGCCATTTGGACATAGTCAAATATCTCATAGATGAAGGAGCCGACTTAAATCAGCCGGATAGCGATGGATCTACGGCACTACATCTTGCATCATCCAGTGGCCATCTTGACACGGTCAAATATCTAATAGATAAAGGAGCCGACTTGAATCAGCCGAAAAAAACTGGATTTACGGCACTACAACTTGCATCATCCCATGGCCATTTTGACATAGTCAAATATCTCATAGATGAAGGAGCCGACGTCAAAAAGCAGATACAAGATGGATGGAACGCACTGCATCTTACTTCATACAGCGGCCATCTAGACATTGTCAAGTATCTCATAGATAAAGGAGCCGACATGAATCACGCGAATAGCAATGGATACATGCCACTGCATCTCGCATCATCCAATGGTCACCTTGACACAGTCAAATATCTTATAAATAAAGGAGTCATCTTGAATCAGCAGGATACTAATGGATCTACGGCACTACATCTTGCATCATCCAGCGGCCATCTTGCCACGGTCAAATATCTCATAGATAAAGGAGCCGAATTGAATCAGCCAAATAGTGATGGGAACACGGCACTACATCTTGCATCATCCAGTGGCGATCTTGAGACGGTCAAGTACTTCATAGAACAAGAAGCGGTCTTGAATCAGTCTAATATCAAAGGTTCTACGGCACTACATCTTGCATTATCCAATGGCCATCTTGACATAGTCAAACATCTCATAGATGAAGGAGCTGACGTCAATAATCAGAGACAAGATGGATCTACGGCACTACATCTTGCATCATCCAATGGCCATCTTGACATAGTCAAACATCTCATAGATGAAAGAGCTGACGTCAACACTCAGAGACAAGATGGATGTAACGCACTACATCTTACTTCATACAAAGGCAATCTAGATATTGTCAAGTATCTCATCGATAAAGGAGCCGACTTGAATCAGGCGGCTAGCAATGGAGATACGGCTCTACAACTTGCATCATCCAATGGCCATCTTGACGCAATCAAATATCTCATAGATAAAGGAGCCGACTTGAATCAGCCAGATAACGATGGAAATACGGCACTACATCTTGCATCATCCAGTGGCCATCTAGACATTGTCAAGTATCTCATCGATCAAGGAGCCGACATGAAGCACCCGAATAGCAATGGATATATGGCACTGCATCTTGCATCATCCAATGGCCACCTTGACACAGTCAAATATCACATAAATAAAGGAGTCGTCTTGAATCAGCAGGATACCAATGGATATACAGCACTACATCTTGCATCATGCAGTGGCCATCTTGAAACAGTTGCATATCTCATCGATGAAGGAGCCGACCTGAGTCAGCCGGATAGCGATGGATCTACGGCACTACATTTTGCATCATCCAGCGGCCATCTTGCTACGGTCAAATATCTCATAGATAAAGGAGCCGAATTGAATCAGCCAAATAGTGATGGGAACACGGCACTACATCTTGCATCATCCAGTGGCGATCTTGAGACGGTCAAGTACTTCATACAACAAGAAGCGGTCTTGAATCAGTCTAATATCAAGGGTTCTACGGCACTACATCTTGCATTATCCAATGGCCATCTTGACATAGTCAAACATCTCATAGATGAAGGAGCTGACGTCAATAATCAGAGACAAGATGGATCTACGGCACTACATCTTGCATCATCCAATGGCCATCTTCACATAGTCAAACATCTCATAGATGAAGGAGCTGACGTCAACAAGCAGAGACAAGATGGATCTACGGCACTACATATTGCATCATACAGAGGCAATCTAGACATTGTCAAGTATCTCATAGATAAAGGAGCCCACATGAGTCACACGAATAGCAATGGATATATGGCACTGCATCTTGCATCATCCAATGGCCACCTAGACACAGTCAAATATCTTATAAATAAAGGAGTCGTCTTGAATCAGCAGGATAACGATGGATGTACAGCACTACATCTTGCATCATGCAGTGGCCATCTTGAAACAGTTGTATATCTCATCGATAAAGGAGCCGACTTGAATCAGGCGGCTAGCAATGGAGATACGGCTCTACAACTTGCATCATCCAAAGGCCATCTTGACGCAGTCAAATATCTCATAGATAAAGGAGCCGACTTGAATCAGCCAGATAACGATGGAAATACGGCACTACATCTTGCATCATCCAGTGGCCATCTAGACATTGTCAAGTATCTCATCGATCAAGGAGCCGACATGAAGCACCCGAATAGCAATGGATATATGGCACTACATCTTGCATCATCCAATGGCCATCTTCACATAGTCAAACATCTCATAGATGAAGGAGCTGACGTCAACAAGCAGAGACATGATGGATCTACGGCACTACATATTGCATCATACAGAGGCAATCTAGACATTGTCAAGTATCTCATAGATAAAGGAGCCCACATGAGTCACACGAATAGCAATGGATATATGGCACTGCATCTTGCATCATCCAATGGCCACCTAGACACAGTCAAATATCTTATAAATAAAGGAGTCGTCTTGAATCAGCAGGATAACGATGGATGTACAGCACTACATCTTGCATCATGCAGTGGCCATCTTGAAACAGTTGTATATCTCATCGATAAAGGAGCCGACTTGAATCAGGCGGCTAGCAATGGAGATACGGCTCTACAACTTGCATCATCCAAAGGCCATCTTGACGCAGTCAAATATCTCATAGATAAAGGAGCCGACTTGAATCAGCCAGATAACGATGGAAATACGGCACTACATCTTGCATCATCCAGTGGCCATCTAGACATTGTCAAGTATCTCATCGATCAAGGAGCCGACATGAAGCACCCGAATAGCAATGGATATATGGCACTACATCTTGCATCATCCAATGGCCATCTTCACATAGTCAAACATCTCATAGATGAAGGAGCTGACGTCAACAAGCAGAGACAAGATGGATCTACGGCACTACATATTGCATCATACAGAGGCAATCTAGACATTGTCAAGTATCTCATAGATAAAGGAGCCCACATGAGTCACACGAATAGCAATGGATATATGGCACTGCATCTTGCATCATCCAATGGCCACCTAGACACAGTCAAATATCTTATAAATAAAGGAGTCGTCTTGAATCAGCAGGATAACGATGGATGTACAGCACTACATCTTGCATCATGCAGTGGCCATCTTGAAACAGTTGTATATCTCATCGATAAAGGAGCCGACTTGAATCAGGCGGCTAGCAATGGAGATACGGCTCTACAACTTGCATCATCCAAAGGCCATCTTGACGCAATCAAATATCTCATAGATAAAGGAGCCGACTTGAATCAGCCAGATAACGATGGAAATACGGCACTACATCTTACTTCATACAGCGGCCATCTAGACATTGTCAAGTATCTCATAGATAAAGGAGCCGACATGAATCACGCGAATAGCAATGGATACATGCCACTGCATCTCGCATCATCCAATGGTCACCTTGACACAGTCAAATATCTTATAAATAAAGGAGTCATCTTGAATCAGCAGGATACTAATGGATCTACGGCACTACATCTTGCATCATCCAGCGGCCATCTTGCCACGGTCAAATATCTCATAGATAAAGGAGCCGAATTGAATCAGCCAAATAGTGATGGGAACACGGCACTACATCTTGCATCATCCAGTGGCGATCTTGAGACGGTCAAGTACTTCATAGAACAAGAAGCGGTCTTGAATCAGTCTAATATCAAAGGTTCTACGGCACTACATCTTGCATTATCCAATGGCCATCTTGACATAGTCAAACATCTCATAGATGAAGGAGCTGACGTCAATAATCAGAGACAAGATGGATCTACGGCACTACATCTTGCATCATCCAATGGCCATCTTGACATAGTCAAACATCTCATAGATGAAAGAGCTGACGTCAACACTCAGAGACAAGATGGATGTAACGCACTACATCTTACTTCATACAAAGGCAATCTAGATATTGTCAAGTATCTCATCGATAAAGGAGCCGACTTGAATCAGGCGGCTAGCAATGGAGATACGGCTCTACAACTTGCATCATCCAATGGCCATCTTGACGCAATCAAATATCTCATAGATAAAGGAGCCGACTTGAATCAGCCAGATAACGATGGAAATACGGCACTACATCTTGCATCATCCAGTGGCCATCTAGACATTGTCAAGTATCTCATCGATCAAGGAGCCGACATGAAGCACCCGAATAGCAATGGATATATGGCACTGCATCTTGCATCATCCAATGGCCATCTTCACATAGTCAAACATCTCATAGATGAAGGAGCTGACGTCAACAAGCAGAGACAAGATGGATCTACGGCACTACATATTGCATCATACAGAGGCAATCTAGACATTGTCAAGTATCTCATAGATAAAGGAGCCCACATGAGTCACACGAATAGCAATGGATATATGGCACTGCATCTTGCATCATCCAATGGCCACCTAGACACAGTCAAATATCTTATAAATAAAGGAGTCGTCTTGAATCAGCAGGATAACGATGGATGTACAGCACTACATCTTGCATCATGCAGTGGCCATCTTGAAACAGTTGTATATCTCATCGATAAAGGAGCCGACTTGAATCAGGCGGCTAGCAATGGAGATACGGCTCTACAACTTGCATCATCCAAAGGCCATCTTGACGCAGTCAAATATCTCATAGATAAAGGAGCCGACTTGAATCAGCCAGATAACGATGGAAATACGGCACTACATCTTGCATCATCCAGTGGCCATCTAGACATTGTCAAGTATCTCATCGATCAAGGAGCCGACATGAAGCACCCGAATAGCAATGGATATATGGCACTACATCTTGCATCATCCAATGGCCATCTTCACATAGTCAAACATCTCATAGATGAAGGAGCTGACGTCAACAAGCAGAGACAAGATGGATCTACGGCACTACATATTGCATCATACAGAGGCAATCTAGACATTGTCAAGTATCTCATAGATAAAGGAGCCCACATGAGTCACACGAATAGCAATGGATATATGGCACTGCATCTTGCATCATCCAATGGCCACCTAGACACAGTCAAATATCTTATAAATAAAGGAGTCGTCTTGAATCAGCAGGATAACGATGGATGTACAGCACTACATCTTGCATCATGCAGTGGCCATCTTGAAACAGTTGTATATCTCATCGATAAAGGAGCCGACTTGAATCAGGCGGCTAGCAATGGAGATACGGCTCTACAACTTGCATCATCCAAAGGCCATCTTGACGCAATCAAATATCTCATAGATAAAGGAGCCGACTTGAATCAGCCAGATAACGATGGAAATACGGCACTACATCTTGCATCATCCAGTGGCCATCTAGACATTGTCAAGTATCTCATCGATCAAGGAGCCGACATGAAGCACCCGAATAGCAATGGATATATGGCACTGCATCTTGCATCATCCAATGGCCACCTTGACACAGTCAAATATCACATAAATAAAGGAGTCGTCTTGAATCAGCAGGATACCAATGGATATACAGCACTACATCTTGCATCATGCAGTGGCCATCTTGAAACAGTTGCATATCTCATCAATGAAGGAGCCGACCTGAGTCAGCCGGATAGCGATGGATCTACGGCACTACATTTTGCATCATCCAGCGGCCATCTTGCTACGGTCAAATATCTCATAGATAAAGGAGCCGAATTGAATCAGCCAAATAGTGATGGGAACACGGCACTACATCTTGCATCATCCAGTGGCGATCTTGAGACGGTCAAGTACTTCATACAACAAGAAGCGGTCTTGAATCAGTCTAATATCAAGGGTTCTACGGCACTACATCTTGCATTATCCAATGGCCATCTTGACATAGTCAAACATCTCATAGATGAAGGAGCTGACGTCAATAATCAGAGACAAGATGGATCTACGGCACTACATCTTGCATCATCCAATGGCCATCTTCACATAGTCAAACATCTCATAGATGAAGGAGCTGACGTCAACAAGCAGAGACAAGATGGATCTACGGCACTACATATTGCATCATACAGAGGCAATCTAGACATTGTCAAGTATCTCATAGATAAAGGAGCCCACATGAGTCACACGAATAGCAATGGATATATGGCACTGCATCTTGCATCATCCAATGGCCACCTAGACACAGTCAAATATCTTATAAATAAAGGAGTCGTCTTGAATCAGCAGGATAACGATGGATCTACGGCACTACATCTTGCATCATCCAGCGGCCATCTTGCCACGGTCAAATATCTTATAAATAAAGGAGTCGTCTTGAATCAGCAGGATACTAATGGATCTACAGCACTACATCTTGCATCATGCAGTGGCCATCTTGAAACAGTTGCATATCTCATCGATCAAGGAGCCGACATGAATCACGCGAAAAGCAATGGATATATGCCTCTGCATCTCGCATCATCCAGTGGCCATCTTGATACAGTCA
The DNA here is from genome assembly GCA_037951105.1 of Echinarachnius parma. Classification (NCBI taxonomy): domain Eukaryota; kingdom Metazoa; phylum Echinodermata; class Echinoidea; order Clypeasteroida; family Echinarachniidae; genus Echinarachnius; species Echinarachnius parma. Next base: position 7,726 of record JBAMJV010013886.1, read on the forward strand.
AATATCTCATAGATAAAGGAGCCGACTTGAATCAGCCAGATAACGATGGAAATACGGCACTGCATCTTACATCATACAGTGGCCATCTTGAAACAGTTGTATATCTCATCGATAAAGGAGCCGACTTGAATCAGGCGGCTAGCAATGGAGATACGGCTCTACAACTTGCATCATCCAAAGGCCATCTTGACGCAATCAAATATCTCATAGATAAAGGAGCCGACTTGAATCAGCCAGATAACGATGGAAATACGGCAGTACATCTTGCATCATACAGTGGCCATCTAGACATTGTCAAGTATCTCATCGATCAAGGAGCCGACATGAAGCACCCGAATAGCAATGGATACATGCCACTGCATCTCGCATCATCCAATGGTCACCTTGACACAGTCAAATATCTTATAAATAAAGGAGCCGACTTGAATCAGCCAGATAACGATGGAAACATGGCACTTCATCTTGCATCATCCATTGGCCATCTTGACATAGTCAAGTCCCTCATAGATAAAGGAGCTGACTTGAATCAGCCGAATAACAATGGATCTACAGCACTACATCTTGCAACATCCCAAGGACATCTTGAAACTGTAAAATATCTTATAGATAAGGGAGCTAACGTCCACAAGAAGAGAAAAGATGGATGCAACGCACTGCGTTTTGCATCCCACGGAGGCCATCTTGGCATTGTCAAATATCTCATAGATAAAGGAGCGAACATGAATCAGGCGGGTAGCAAAGGAGAAACAGCATTACATCTTGCATCATCTAATGGCCATCTTGAAACTGTTAACTATCTCATACATAAAGGAGCAGACTTAAACCAGCCAGATAGCAATGGAAACATGGCACTACATCTTGCATCATGCAGTGGCCATCTTGAAACAGTTGCATATCTCATCGATGAAGGAGCCGACTTGAGTCAGCCGGATAGCGATGGATCTACGGCACTACATTTTGCATCATCCAGCGGCCATCTTGCTACGGTCAAATATCTCATAGATAAAGGAGCCGAATTGAATCAGCCAAATAGTGATGGGAACACGGCACTACATCTTGCATCATCCAGTGGCGAGCTTCAGACGGTCAAGTACTTCATAGAACATGAAGTGGTCTTGAATCAGTCTAATATCAAGGGTTTTACGTCACTACATCTTGCATCATCCAATGGCCATATTGACATAGTCAAACATCTCATAGATGAAGGAGCTGACGTCAATAATCAGAGACAAGATGGATCTACGGCACTACATCTTGCATCATCCAATGGCCATCTTCACATAGTCAAACATCTCATAGATAAAGGAGCTGACGTCAACAAGCAGAGACAAGATGGATCTACGGCACTACATATTGCATCATACAGAGGTAATCTAGACATTGTCAAGTATCTCATCGATAAAGGAGCCGATATGAATCAACCGAATAGCAATGGATCTACGGCACTACATCTTGCATCATCCAGTGGCCATATTGACACGGTCACATATCTCATAGATAAAGGAGCCGACGTCAACAAGCAGATACAAGATGGATCTACGGCATTACATCTTGCATCATACAATGGCCATCTTGAGACAGTCAAATATCTTATAGATAAAGGAGCCGACGTCAACAAGCAGAGACAAGAAGGATCTACGGCACTACATCTTGCATCATTCAATGGCCATATTGACACAGTCAAATATCTCATAGATACAAGATCCGACTTGAATAAGGCGGATAGCAATGGAGATACGGCACTGCATCTTGCATCATTCAATGGCCATATTGACACAGTCAAATATCTCATAGATAAAGGAGCTGACGTTAACCAGAAGAGACAAGATGGATCTACGGTACTACATTTTGCATCATCCAATGGCCATTTTGACATAGTCAAATATATCATAGATAAAGGAGCTGACTTGAATCAGGCGGATATCAATGGATCTACGCTACTACATCTTGCATCAGTATATGGCCATCTTGACACGGTCAAATATCTCATAGATCAAGGGACAGACTTGAATCAGCCAGATAACGATGGAAACATGGCACTTCATCTTGCATCATCCATTGGCCATCTTGACATAGTCAAGTCCCTCATAGATAAAGGAGCTGACTTGAATCAGCCGAATAACAATGGATCTACAGCACTACATCTTGCAACATCCCAAGGACATCTTGAAACTGTAAAATATCTTATAGATAAGGGAGCTAACGTCCACAAGAAGAGAAAAGATGGATGCAACGCACTGCGTTTTGCATCCCACGGAGGCCATCTTGGCATTGTCAAATATCTCATAGATAAAGGAGCGAACATGAATCAGGCGGGTAGCAAAGGAGAAACAGCATTACATCTTGCATCATCTAATGGCCATCTTGAAACTGTTAACTATCTCATACATAAAGGAGCAGACTTAAACCAGCCAGATAGCAATGGAAACATGGCACTTCATCTTGCATCATCCAGTGGCCATCTTGACACGGTCAAATATCTCATAGATAAGCAAGCGGACTTGAATCAGTCGGGTAGCAATGGATCTACGCCACTACATATTGCATCATCCCAAGGACATCTTGTAACAGTCAAATATCTTATAGATAAGGGAGCTAACGTCCACAAGCAGAGAAAAGATGGATGCAACGCACTACGTATTGCATCCCACGGAGGCCATCTTGACATTGTCAAATATCTCATAGATAAAGGAGCGAACATGAATCAGGCGGGTAGCAAAGGAGAAACAGCATTACATCTTGCATCATCTAATGGCCACCTTGAAACTGTCAACTATCTCATACATAAAGGAGCAGACTTAAACCAGCCGGATAGCAAAGGAAACATGGCACTTCATCTTGCATCATCCAGTGGCCATCTTGACACAGTCAAATACCTCATATATAAAGGAGCTGATGTCAACAAGCAGAGGCAAGATGGATTCAATGCACTACATCTTGCATCATACGGAGGCCATCTTGACATAGTCAAATATCTCACAGATAAAGTAGCCGACATGAATCAGGCGGGTAGCAATAGATATACGGCACTTCATCTTGCATCATACGGAGGCCGGCTTGACACAGTCAAATATCTTATAGATAAAGGAGCCGACTTGAATCAGCCGAATAACAATGGATCTACAGCACTACATCTTGCAATATTAAATGGCCAACTTGACACAGTCAAATATCTCATAGATAAAGGAGCTGACGTCAACAATCCGAGAAAAGAAGATGGATGCAACGCACTACATCTTGCATCATCCAATGGCCAGCTTGACATAGTCAAATATCTCATAGATAAAATAGTGGACATGAATCAAGCAGATAGCACTGGAAAAACGGCGCTGCTTGCCGCATCGGATAATTGTCATATTGACATAGTCAGGTATCTTAGTGACAGAGGAGCTGCTTTGACTCAACCAGATGGTAAGACACAACATTTTGATTATTATTATGATAATAATTTGTATTATTAATATTTCAAATTAGAATGAGCAGAAGAGGGCAACCCTAGGGCAATTAACGATATTGTTTGTATTAACCGTGGCAATACAATAATATTAAAGGGTACCACCACCCAAAAATAATATTCTTATAAATGAAGGGTAACATCTTTAGAATTCCAAGTTCACCAAAATATGTGTCCAGAAAAAAATATATAATCGGAAAACGCAACACCATTCTAAAGCAGTCTGAATGTACGAGACTATTTTGTGCAGAGCGAACGAATCGCCCGGAATTCCACTGTCTCCAAACGTACGCGTGAATAGCATTGACGCACTCGCAAACCAGGAACAAGGAAATAGGAGTGGTTCCGTTAGTGGTGGAAATGAATTGCTTTGTTTATGAAATACACAAACCTTTGAAAAATCTTGTGTATGTATTTGATATCACAAAACGGTACCAGAACATTTAAGTATGTGGTGTTATTTGCCTGGTGGTCCCTTTTAATAACTCTTAAACAGAAATAACACAACTAGAAATGCACTAAATAAAGATTGTCAGACAAAAAAAACCGTAAGTTAATACAGGACAAACAAAATAAATATTGTAAACAGCTGCAGCTTTAATACTTAATATAATTTATTATAATTTAATATTTTTAATATAGATATCTCCTCAACACAAGTCAAATCTGCAATCGGAATCTTTGATCATCGTGGTGGAGATCTATGTATCGAGTCGTATGGCGTCACACTCTCGATTCCTCCTGGAGCTCTTCAGGCCAACCAAGAGATAGGTCTCCAGGTCCTGACAAAGCTACCAGACGATCTAGTCTTGGGGAAGGATGAGATGGTGGCCAGCTATGGCTTCCGCTCTACGCCCCCAGGACTAACCTTCAAGAAACCGGTGACAGTGACAATGTCACATAGCGCGAACTTGATGGAGTTTAGCAACAGGAGTAATTCACCAGTCGTGTTGTACACAAAACAAGAAAATCGTGGTGAGTTTTTAGATTTTATCTCGTTATCGTCACCATAAATCAGCACAAGTATCATGATAATGGGATTCAGTATTACAATCATCAGCTGCACCACCACGATAATCGTAACACCAACATCTCCACCATCATCATCATCAGCAACACCACCTCATGGAATACAATTTTAATATTTATCATAATGAAGGGTCCAAATAAGTTTAGATATTAATGATTTACAATCACTGATGTTGCCTTGTAGACGCAATGTGGATTAAAACTGCAATGACCGGTGAACCGAATAGTCCTGTCATTAGTATCAGCAGGACAAGCATACGGCTGCAAATCACTCACTTTTCGTCTTACTGGGCTGCCTTCCTGACATGGTTCTTCAATGAAAAGCGGATGTCTTTCATCCCCTTCCTTCCAGTCCACCTGCCGGATGACCATATTCCGATACTCCGCGTTCACGTGTTTGATACACTCCAGGAGTGTTTGAAGGTACGATCTTAAAGGGATAGTTGAGTTTTAGTAGAGAGCGCGCTACATATAATAATTTTGTGTGAGATCATGAAAAACTGCATGAGTGCAACATTTCAAAGAGCATAATATTTTAGTGACAGAATAAACTTTATTTAATCAAAATCGGTTCAGAAATGGCTTAAAAATATTCATAAACGTAACCATTTGTAATAAATGTGGGGCCCCAAAAATATTAGATAATATTGAACCAACCGTTACAAATAACAAAAAAATGCTTCCTCGTGTCAACAATTTTCAAAAGAAGTGTTTTAATAGTTGTTGATTATCTCTCTATCTAATTACTACTTTTACAAACTTTCACATGCACAATGTTATATTCAAAATGGTTTAAACCAATGGGTTATTTCGAGAGCCCCTTCTTGAGTTTAAACGGCTCTGTTTGAATGATAAAATGCTTTTTAAGCATGGTAGAGTTATAATTATAAGTTGGTAATGTAATGGTGCAGGTTTTGGTTAATAAAATTCAGTTTGACCAAAACAGTACTCTCTTTACCAGAACATAACTCAACTATCCATTTAACCCGTGTGCTACGATTTTATTTTGGTATATTAATCCACATGTTCCTACATACAATTCTAGAATATGTTGGGTCAGTTATCATCGTAATTGAGTGAAATCAATAATCGCATACTACTTATTAAAAAACAAGTTATTTTTCGTATGCACTTTTCTGTTCAACGGTAAGTATCGCCATACGAAACAAATTTGGCAACTTGAAAGCTTGTTTGACTGTATTTTACTTAGGTAGCTCAGAATATTATACTGCAATTAAAATATTGAATCCGCACAGTTCTTAAACAAATCATACGCTATACGGTTCTAAAATTACGATTTATATCCAGGAAATTACAAAATCTGAGAAAAAGTTGAAATACAAACCTGTCTACACAGAGGAAATGCTGAACATTAGTTTGACTGATGAGGAAGACCTGAGGATTATTTGCGAACTCAACGGCAAAAAACATGACAAGGTTAGTGCTTCATGTCCGTTTAATCTTTATACATTTGTAAATATCCTCAGATGATATAGGATATGGTGACACTCAATTACAGTTCAATGATGCTCTGGTGTCGAAATCTCCAGAAAAATGGAGCAGCCGATAATTCGATAGACTTTCATATAATTATGTAACTTGTTAAATAACAAGAAATGTACTGATCATACAAGCTTGACAATTAAATGAACTGTTCGCCTTCACCCCATTCGTCAAACATGTTTTTACATTAATTGTGGTATATGGGAATCTAATTTATGGCGGAGCTTTTGTCGGCGGATATTTTGTTGCTTGGGCATTCGAGTGGAGCAAATGACGCGGAAAAGTTGTCGGTATGTTTGAATCATATCTCGTATTCATGAGGTCCCAAGTGCGAATCCAATCGGAGCCCTGACAAACATATCCATCAGCTAGACAGTAATTGACATTGCCCTCAACCCAGTACAAAATTAGTTACCAATCAAAATTGTATTATTTGAAATGATGATGCACATGTTCATGGCAGCTTAGCTGAAACTAGAGTATACACAGGGCATTCGATCATCGCTTGCGTTTGTTCTACGTCTCATTATAATCTACTAAAAGATGCCTGAAACTTCATTGGCCCGACTACAAACTTGCCACGCTCTAACCAAACTTTGATTATAATTCCAGCCCTATCACTTATCCTAACCTTTCACCATAAGCTTCCATTTCTTATTTTCCGATTTTGTTACATGAAGAAATATTTGTACACGAAACGTTTAAACCAAGCAGAAAGTTAGGATGCGCTTTATCTATTGTTATTTGGAGAGTCAAATAAAATAGGTACTATTATAGTATAACCTGGAAATCATATTTAATTCCGTCCAAATGATATTAATGGATAGTGAAGCACTTTTAGACAAATGAAGAATAATTTAACTAATTACAATTAGCTATCACACACTAGAAGACAACGGACTCGTTAATCTAATTTACATAATTAGATTCGTAGAGGAAGTCATATTGTGATCTTTAATATTGATCGTTCTTTCCCTCTAAGTTCATAAAATATCCACTTCTGAAGCGCCTGGTTCGACGGAGTGTGTATTTCTTTCTTGACCTGACCCAGCAGATGTCTAACAGCAGTGTATGCCTGCACATGGAACACACAGCAGATTCAATCACTGTTGCCTTCAAGACAGAATTCACTGGTATGTGTCTTTTTGGCTCCGCTTCTTTAGACCAATACGCAATTTACTATAGAGCAATCTGGGTATGAAGATATAATTCCTATCAAAAGCTGTTATTTTGTATGAACCAGCAGTGTCTTCTCTTAAAATACGCCACCCCCTAGGTCATATTAAAAGCTCTCACCTGTTAGCTTTTGTAATACATGTTGATTGCATACCGTATGTCAATACGCAACTTAGAAATTTAGGATTTCACATCATGTTCCCGACCTTAAACTTTATAGTCAGTTCAAAATGTACATGACACATGTTAACCGCAGGAAATTAAAATCAATTATTGGATTATTTAATAGCCTTTGAAAATTAAATATACATTTTTGGTCTTGTTAGGTAACATCTTGATCATGTTCGATCGTTGATATTCACAACTTCAAATTTATACTGTATATTTGCACTTTATAATATGCATAATATTTTAATGGTTAGCGTTTCGTAGTCGTACTTGTTGCTTTTATTATAAATTGTGCTTATTGTGAATTTGTTTACCATATTAATATTACGAATTAAAAAACAGCATATTTGGCTGATAATAATCTAAACCAAAACAAATAAATTATGACGTCATCATATTTGGACTTCAAAATTAATGTAGGTTATCGTAGGCTTGGTATCCGTCAGACAAGTTCAAACAAATAGGTTCATGTACATAATTTGGTTTACAGGGATAGTTCAGTTTTGTTCAAACTTAATATGAGTAACCAAAAGCTGCACCATAATATTACAAACTAATAGTTATAACTCCACCATGCTCAAAACGTATAAACAATGACATTGTTTCTTAATGCATTTTTAGAGAGAACATCGTCCAGTCACGAAGGGACTGATTCGAAGCCCACAATACGGTAAGCTTTTTGAAACACACCTAGTAATATTGATAAAGCCATGTTTTAATTTTAGAATAAGGTGGCTTAATGACATGGCAGGTTTTAATTGGAAATCTTCCAGTTAGTGTCAAAGTCTTATTGTGTTAAATCAGGATTTCCCAGGTTTCTCTTCAGTGCGTTCGATCCGTGTCATGCTTTCCGGAAGAGCAGTAAATGAAATTAAGTATTTTTGTTAAGAATGAATATACGACTAGGTACGAGAAGAGTATTTCTGGAAAAGTCCAGGAAGAGAACATTGCGAATGTCTTTTAGGAACTTGGTACAATGTTGTTAGGATTATTGGTATTCCATGCTTTTCTGGACTGGGAGCCAATGGTACTGTCTTAGGATTGGAGTGATATGACCATTCCTATTTACACGCCAGAGTTCTTGCGGCGTGGTGAATAACTTTGCAGTCTGGACCCAGAGGAATTTGGAATGCCCATCATGACCGCATGTAGTAGTTCAGCCGTGACGTTACCAGAGCATGCATGACCGTTGCAGCATCAAGTATTTCGTCATTCTGGCATTGTTTCTGTGATGATAGTGTGCACGTTTACAGACAACCGAGATGTGAGCCTTCGTGTTCAGCTTCCTGTCTGTTTTATCATGGTTCAGTTTTAGGAAATTACTGTCCAACTTCATATGCATGTCAGTCACACAGTTCTGGATATTTTGGCATGCAGCAAGGTCTGAAACGCCAGGATGCCCTGGTAATTTTGAACCCATTGAAAACCTATTTGTTCACTATTTTTTGGCTATTTTTCCAATAAATGGATGATTTTTCGACTATTTTTTCAAAAAATAGTATGAAAATAGCCTATTTTTTACTTCTTTTTTTTTTAATAGTGAAGAAATTAATAGGATATTTTGTTACTATTTAAAAAAAATGGCAAAAAATATGCTATTTTTTCACTATTTTTAAAACTTTAAACCACATCAATAATTTCTTGGTTATTTTTTTCACTCTGAATTTAACATCAACTTTGTTGGGGCTATTTTTTTTTCACTCTGAATAAAACATCAACTATTTTTTGGCTATTTTTTGCACTTTATTACAACAATCAACTATTTATTTCCTATTTTCCGATTTGTAATTCTAAAAATGTACACTCACACACACACACACAAACACACATACAAAAACACGCACAAACGCACAAAAAACATATGCACATACAAACATACAAATATACACGTACACACACACATATACAAACAAACATACGCACACACATACATGCACACAGACACACACACATAGGCACACATACATACATGCACGCACACATGCATATACAGACGTACAGACACAGAAACACACACTTGCGTACACACGTACACGTACGGACACAGGTACAGACACAGCATACATACATACATACATACATGCGTGCACACATACACAAACGTGCACGCACACGCGTGCTCTCTCTCACACACACATACTTACGACCCGGTCATTGCATGCACACACAGACAGCTGCAACATTTGTACATCATAATATAAAGTCAAACCTGTGTATAGTGGCCACCCATGTAGACAAGAAAAGTGTCCACTGTAGACCTGATAGAGCTGCTCAAAATCTATAGATTAGGCTAAAAAATGAATTTTGATGGAAAATGGACCTAACCTCTTTTGGAAACGAGCTCTGAAGAATGAAGAATTCGTTTCCAAAAAAAGGTTAGGTCCACTTTTGTACTGAGAAAAGGAGGGTTTTATATTTCTCATACTATAGTTAGCAATGTTGAGAGGATATACAATTATTTTACATGAAAGAGCATCATAATTGGATTGTAAAATAACTCTTTAAAAAAATCCCAGCACCTTCTGTTTTTTTTCTCATTAATTTGTTTTTTCATTTTTTGTTTGGACCTAACCTTTTTTTGGAAACAAACTGTGTTGGACCTAACCTCTTTTGAACAAAAAATGAATTTTCTTTTTAAATTCAAAACAATTTCCAGTATGAATTTCATTTTTCTGTTAGCTTTACCGGATAGAGGTGCTCATAATCTATAGATTAAGCTAAAAAAAAATGAATTTTGATGGAAAATGGACCTAACCTCTTTTGGAAACGAGCTCTTCATAATATCAGGCTTTCTTGTATTATTCTATGCAGGTCTGCTGTGAATGAAATGGGGGGAATATCTGATAAGGAATTGTACAGGATCGCGAGGGCCATCGGAGGAAACAATTCTACGAAGCTGATGGCTTTGGGTTCGGAGCTTGATTTCACACGTGTCCAGGCCAAACAATTCAC
>JBAMJV010013887.1:0-32724 GCA_037951105.1 Echinarachnius parma
CCGCATCATCGCCCTCATCGGAGCAACTGGCGGGAGGAGTATCACAAAACACTTGATTTTTTTCTTTTGATCCAAAATCACCACTAAACTTTTTATTTTTGTATTTTAACACTACAATTGTATATGCTTTAGTATTGTATTGCTAAGGTTTTGATTATTTGCTGTATAGCAGTGTGAATGTGTGTGTGCGTGAATTGTAACTCTTTCTCTTCCACTCAGTCATGGCTTTGTATAAAATGTGTCTACCATTCAACCATATAATAGATGATGAAGAATTTTATTTGACAGTATATTGTTATTTTCACTTGTCCAAACAAATAGATATGAATAGATTTCAATCCTTAAAAATAAACCCTCTTACTATTAATTCCATTAAACAAAATTTACTTGAGGATAATGAAGACCCGTTTGTTGTACAAGATAACTTTGATTTAAATAATACATGCCAATATATGTTTAGTAAAGACTTTAGTGAGAAATATACTAATTATGAACCACAAAACTTTATAATTATAGTGTTTATAATTGTGATGATACAAACAAATGTTATGATATGTTTTTCCTTACATTTGTTGATATATATAATAAATGTTTCCCTTTAAAAAATGTTAAGAATAAGAAAAAAAGTAAGATTAAGAATCCATGGATTACAAAAGCTATATTTTAATCTATAAAGCGTAAAAATATATTGTATAAAAAGCAACTGAATATACCAAGTATTCAAAATGTAACAAAGTATAAAAATTATAAAAATAAACTAACAAATATTATACGGTGTTCTAAATCTGAATATTATAAAAAATATATTCATTGCAATACAAGGTGATATGAAGAAAACTTGGAGTCAAATAAATGATATTCTCGGAAACAAAAAATATAATCTTCTTCCTAAAAATATGTATTTTGGTGATTTAAAATTAAACTCAAGATACAAGTTAACATCAGGTAACAAGCGCTTAACCGGCAGCTACATCGTCTTGGAGTCTCTCTGCAAATATCGTCTTATTTTATCGTCAAATTACGTGTTTGCTGTGATAGTTGCCTATGATCTTGTGTGAATTGCCTTAGTGACCTTGAAGGAATTGTTTTTGAGTGATAAAAAACTGATATTAAGGTGCTATTTGGAAGTCAAAAATCTGAATTTGCTGTCTACCATGGGTATGTACACGAACACATACGTTGACATGTTCCAGTATTGCTGTGACCGTGTACCCTTGTACGACCCGAGTGAACAAAGGACGATCTTGCCTGAACAATACCAAGTAGCGAAGGTAGTAAAAGACTTAATATGCACTGATGGATATGCACAAAGTCAGTGTGCTCCTCCTTCTTACACTGTGTATTAGTGTTTGTGTGCGTGAACTTTTGTACTCGCAGTCTCATTTTCAATATGGCGGTTATGTCAAGCCAATTGCAAAAACTCAGAAACAGATTCGTATCAGACAGTATCACAAGGCACGTACTATATATTATTCTAACTCAAGTGCAACCTTTAATATACCCATCATTTGTTGTGGTGATGTTGAGCCTAACCCAGGCCCAACAGACTCGATATTGACTAAAACAGTGAAAAACAAACGCTATCATTATAGCCGTGAACAATTGTTGAATATTCGTTTTAACACATCAAATGCTTGTTCGCTACTTCCTAACTCAACATGGCAAACGATTTTAGAGCTCCAAATCAGGAAACAGACCGCCACCAATCGTGGTTGCAGAGCTGGAGTGCGGAAGTTGAAACATTTCCAGAACCCCATCCTCCAGACACCACATCGCACTCGTGTATATAGCCGGCCGACCAAGGCTCGCCTCCCGAGATGCTTGACACCAGTCCAGAGAGCACCTGCCAGAGCTAAGCCAAAACAAAGTAACCTGCCTACATTCTTCATGTGCAACGCCCGCTCGGCCTGCAATAAGTTTGATGAACTATCCGCCGTCTTCACCTACCATCACACTGATGTTGCAGCCGTGACCGAGACATGGTTCAGGAACGACTGTTCTCCCGAGCAGTTCTCCATCCAGGGTTACTGCCTCTTCTCAAAGTCGCGAACCAGCCGCATCGGTGGAGGTGTAGCCATCTACGCGAAAGAAGCCCTCAACCCATCGCCCGCTGATGTCCAGGTTCCAGACAACCTCGAGGTCACCTGGGTCAAACTCCGCCCCCCTCGCCTGCCGAGATCCATCCCTTGCATCTTCTGCGCGGTCGTGTATTATCCACAGCCCGATGCTCAACTCGAAGCGCAGCTGATAGATCATCTGATAGCGACCATTGACGACATCAAAACAAAGCACCAAGACGCTGGTCTCGTTATTCTTGGTGATTTCAATCAGCTGAATATTGATGCATTACTCGCGAATCACTCATTACGCCAAGTTGTAGAAACCCCTACCAGAGGGGATAACATTCTAGACAAAATTATTACGAATATATACGGTAATTATAATAAACCTCAAATTTGTTCTCCTATTGGAATGTCAGATCATAATTCAGTATTGTGGTCTCCTATTATACAAGTTAAAGAACCTCAAAAGGCTACACGTTATGCATTTCAAAGACCTATGCCGGATAGCTCCATTAGAGCATTTGGACAATGGCTATCGTCTTATGAATGGCCTGAAATTGTAGATGATGATGATGTTAATGTTCAATGTAAAGCTTTTTATGAAACTTTAAATGTTGCAATTGATAAATATTTTCCCATCTGTAAAGTTAAGCTACATTGTGATGATAAGTCATGGATGACTGGAGAGATAAAGTCATTAATCCATAAGAGACAAGTTGCACATAGTCAGGGGAACCATACCTTATGGAAGCGATTACGTAATAAAGTTATATCATCCATTGAAAATGCTAAAATATTTTATCATGCCACACGTGTTCAGAAACATAAACAGAGTAACCCTTCTCGCTGGTATCGCGAAATACGCGTTCTTACTGGACAGCGTCGAGGTTCTCCTAACATCCCAGTTGTAGGTGTGGACCGTGAGGAGAGCGGCACAATCGCTAATGCCATCAACGATCATTTTGTATCAGTCTCTTCTGATCTGCAAAAACTTGATCATGCAGCTCTGCCATCATACTTGCCTTCATCGCGAATTCTGCCAATAGTCGAACCGTGGCAAGTTAACAAAGCTCTTTCTCAAATTAAAAGCTCAACTTCAAGTGGTCCAGATGGTATCTCTGCACGACTCATCCGCCAGTTTTCCGTGGAACTTGCTGAGCCATTGACTCGAATAATCAACACTTCTTTCAGCTCTGGAAAGGTTCCAGATGTTTGGAAGCATGCAATTGTTGTTCCAATTCCCAAAACAAGTCCACCAAGTATTGACAAACTAAGACCAATATCTTTGACCGACCATTTTGCTAAAGTTATAGAAGGTTTTATGGCAAAATGGATATTGCAAGACATTGGACAACAAATTGACCAGTTTCAATTTGGAAATAGAAAATGTTTATCAACATCTCATTGTTTAATTAATATTCTTCATCATTTGTATTTAAATGCCGAGACCCCTAAAACATTGTCAACAATTCTTTTAACTGACTTTAAGAAAGCTTTCGATCGAATTGACCACACCGTAGCTATAAGCAAGTTATATCAAATAGGGGTCCAATCCTCAGCAATAACCTGGATTTGTGACTTCCTTTCTTGTCGTACACAGTGTGTTCGTTACCATGGTGTTCTGTCTGACTCATGTACTATTCATGCTGGAGTCCCTCAAGGTACAAAGCTGGGTCCTTTAATATTTTTAATTATGATTAATGATTTTAAATTAGATAATGACATACACATTTTTAAATATGTTGATGATCTAACAATGATTGAGTGCCGCAAACTTGCCCAAGATTCACAAATGCAGGAGGCTGCTGATAACTTATCTGTCTGGGCTGATGATAATAAAATGAAACTAAATCCTATAAAATGTTTGACAATGGATATTTGTTTCTCTAGGGCACCAGTTAATAGGACGAGTATAATTTTAGAGAATTGTTTATTGGCAACATTGAGTGAAGTTAAATTATTAGGAATTACTATACAAAATGATTTAAAGTGGGATGCTCACATAAAAGACATTGAAAAAAGGGCAAGTGCAAAATTATATATGCTCCGTTCTTTGGTTAAATATGGTCTTCCACAGGAAGACCTTATCACTGTTTTTGTTGGTTATATTCGCCCTCTACTTGAATATGCCAGTCCTGTTTGGAGTGGAGGACTCACACAAAGTCAAAAAGAGAGATTAGAGAGAATTCAAAAGAGAGCGTTGCGGATAATTTTCCATAAGGATTATAATGATTATACAAATGCACTTGAACAATCCCAACTTCAAACACTAGATAAAAGGCGTCAAGATTTATGTGTTACTTTCTTTCAAAAAACATTATCACTCACCGACCAATTTCAACAATTTCTCCCACAAAAACAATGTACTAGAACACTTAGAAACTCAAAGAAAATTCCGGATTTTAAATGTAAAACAAATCGAATGCAAAATAGTCCTATACCAAATTTGATTCGCCTGTATAACAAAAGCTGATTTGCTCGTGTTTATATTCTTTGTAATATTTTGTAATCGTAATGTTCTGATTTGCGTTCTTTCGTTTAATGATTATGTTTATTGTACCAATATGTGTTAAACTATATTTAATTACTATTTTATTCTTTGAATTTGATCAGTTTATATAGTAGTACATAATTGGACTTAATCATTTCTTTCAAGAATTATGTTCATTAACTGTTTTTTAACTGGTTATGGTATTTATGCAATATTAATAAGACACGTTTTTAAATGATCTGTGATTTTTACAATGTATAAATGACAAACTTTTGTAACTCATGTGCAATTCAGTTGTGAAACTGCCATCCATGGAGCAATAAAATACCATTTATCTATCCATCTATCTATCTTCGATATAGTAAAACACTTTAATTCTTATTTTGTAAATGTGGGAAAACATCTCATGAACTCGCTATCAAGCTCAAATAATTCATTTGTTGATTATTTGTTGAATCCAAACGCATTGTCTTTTTTTGTAAAACCTACATCTATTAATGAAATTGTTAAAATGTCTTCCTTAATTAAAATATAAAAAGCATGTGGACCTGATGTTATCTCACCTCGAGTAGTTAAAGAATGTATTCATTATTTGGTACATCCATTATGTAATATTTGTAATAAGTCTCTAAGCTCTGGCATTGTACCTGACAAATTGAAGATTGCAAAAATTATTCCTCTTTTTAAAAAAGATAACCCAGAAAATATTGTAAATTATAGACCCATTGCACTCCTTTCAATTTTTTCGAAATTATTAGAAAGATTAATGTATGATAGACTCTATGACTTTTTGACTAAAAATCATATATTAATTCCTGAACAATTTGGATTCCGTAAAAATCATTCCACCTCTTTAAGCGGAATCAATTTTACTGACCATATCGTACAAAATATGGACAAAGGACATTTTTGTTGTGGGGTTTTTATGGATTTATCAAAGGCTTTTGACACCATCGACCACCATATTCTTCTTAAAAAAATAAATGTTTATGGACTAAGGGGTTTACCCTTACAGTGGTTCCAAAGTTATTTGTTAAATAGAAAACAATATGTGGTGGTAGATGGTGTCGAATCTGAATATGCAAATGTAGATATTGGTGTACCACAAGGTTCTGTACTAGGACCTCTCTTATTCTTGATGTATGTAAATGATATTATTAATTCCTCTAAATTTTTGCTGATGATACAGTTGTGTTGTATTCAAATAAAAATGTTTCCTTGGTAATTTCTATTATGAATCAAGAATTAAATAAGCTTAAAGGTAACGTTGAGTATTGGTCAAACTTAACTTTAGTAACCAAAACCTGCACGATTACGGTACAAACTAATAGTTATAACTTCACCATGCTCGAAAAGTATTCACAATTACAAACGACAAAGTAAAACCCCTGTTATCATTCAAAAAGAGCCATTACAACTCAAGTGTCAAATTAACTCTAGAGAGAAGCGCTAGCGTTCTAGGTCCTCCTAATACGGGACTGTAATGCGCGGTAATAGTTACCGCGCATATTCATGTATTCTGTTCGGAGTCGCGCTAACACATGGAGAGAAGTCGAGGAGGCGCATATATCACTGATTTTTTGCGGAATGGAGGGAAAAATCATAATTTTAATCCACCCGATAGTTGGATCACATAATGGAGAGTGAATTGGTGGTGCAACGCCCGCTCGGCCTGCAATAAGTTTGATGAACTATCCGCCGTCTTCACCTACCATCACACTGATGTTGCAGCCGTGACCGAGACATGGTTCAGGAACGACTGTTCTCCCGAGCAGTTCTCCATCCAGGGTTACTGCCTCTTCTCAAAGTCGCGAACCAGCCGCATCGGTGGAGGTGTAGCCATCTACGCGAAAGAAGCCCTCAACCCATCGCCCGCTGATGTCCAGGTTCCAGACAACCTCGAGGTCACCTGGGTCAAACTCCGCCCCCCTCGCCTGCCGAGATCCATCCCTTGCATCTTCTGCGCGGTCGTGTATTATCCACAGCCCGATGCTCAACTCGAAGCGCAGCTGATAGATCATCTGATAGCGACCATTGACGACATCAAAACAAAGCACCAAGACGCTGGTCTCGTTATTCTTGGTGATTTCAATCAGCTGAATATTGATGCATTACTCGCGAATCACTCATTACGCCAAGTTGTAGAAACCCCTACCAGAGGGGATAACATTCTAGACAAAATTATTACGAATATATACGGTAATTATAATAAACCTCAAATTTGTTCTCCTATTGGAATGTCAGATCATAATTCAGTATTGTGGTCTCCTATTATACAAGTTAAAGAACCTCAAAAGGCTACACGTTATGCATTTCAAAGACCTATGCCGGATAGCTCCATTAGAGCATTTGGACAATGGCTATCGTCTTATGAATGGCCTGAAATTGTAGATGATGATGATGTTAATGTTCAATGTAAAGCTTTTTATGAAACTTTAAATGTTGCAATTGATAAATATTTTCCCATCTGTAAAGTTAAGCTACATTGTGATGATAAGTCATGGATGACTGGAGAGATAAAGTCATTAATCCATAAGAGACAAGTTGCACATAGTCAGGGGAACCATACCTTATGGAAGCGATTACGTAATAAAGTTATATCATCCATTGAAAATGCTAAAATATTTTATCATGCCACACGTGTTCAGAAACATAAACAGAGTAACCCTTCTCGCTGGTATCGCGAAATACGCGTTCTTACTGGACAGCGTCGAGGTTCTCCTAACATCCCAGTTGTAGGTGTGGACCGTGAGGAGAGCGGCACAATCGCTAATGCCATCAACGATCATTTTGTATCAGTCTCTTCTGATCTGCAAAAACTTGATCATGCAGCTCTGCCATCATACTTGCCTTCATCGCGAATTCTGCCAATAGTCGAACCGTGGCAAGTTAACAAAGCTCTTTCTCAAATTAAAAGCTCAACTTCAAGTGGTCCAGATGGTATCTCTGCACGACTCATCCGCCAGTTTTCCGTGGAACTTGCTGAGCCATTGACTCGAATAATCAACACTTCTTTCAGCTCTGGAAAGGTTCCAGATGTTTGGAAGCATGCAATTGTTGTTCCAATTCCCAAAACAAGTCCACCAAGTATTGACAAACTAAGACCAATATCTTTGACCGACCATTTTGCTAAAGTTATAGAAGGTTTTATGGCAAAATGGATATTGCAAGACATTGGACAACAAATTGACCAGTTTCAATTTGGAAATAGAAAATGTTTATCAACATCTCATTGTTTAATTAATATTCTTCATCATTTGTATTTAAATGCCGAGACCCCTAAAACATTGTCAACAATTCTTTTAACTGACTTTAAGAAAGCTTTCGATCGAATTGACCACACCGTAGCTATAAGCAAGTTATATCAAATAGGGGTCCAATCCTCAGCAATAACCTGGATTTGTGACTTCCTTTCTTGTCGTACACAGTGTGTTCGTTACCATGGTGTTCTGTCTGACTCATGTACTATTCATGCTGGAGTCCCTCAAGGTACAAAGCTGGGTCCTTTAATATTTTTAATTATGATTAATGATTTTAAATTAGATAATGACATACACATTTTTAAATATGTTGATGATCTAACAATGATTGAGTGCCGCAAACTTGCCCAAGATTCACAAATGCAGGAGGCTGCTGATAACTTATCTGTCTGGGCTGATGATAATAAAATGAAACTAAATCCTATAAAATGTTTGACAATGGATATTTGTTTCTCTAGGGCACCAGTTAATAGGACGAGTATAATTTTAGAGAATTGTTTATTGGCAACATTGAGTGAAGTTAAATTATTAGGAATTACTATACAAAATGATTTAAAGTGGGATGCTCACATAAAAGACATTGAAAAAAGGGCAAGTGCAAAATTATATATGCTCCGTTCTTTGGTTAAATATGGTCTTCCACAGGAAGACCTTATCACTGTTTTTGTTGGTTATATTCGCCCTCTACTTGAATATGCCAGTCCTGTTTGGAGTGGAGGACTCACACAAAGTCAAAAAGAGAGATTAGAGAGAATTCAAAAGAGAGCGTTGCGGATAATTTTCCATAAGGATTATAATGATTATACAAATGCACTTGAACAATCCCAACTTCAAACACTAGATAAAAGGCGTCAAGATTTATGTGTTACTTTCTTTCAAAAAACATTATCACTCACCGACCAATTTCAACAATTTCTCCCACAAAAACAATGTACTAGAACACTTAGAAACTCAAAGAAAATTCCGGATTTTAAATGTAAAACAAATCGAATGCAAAATAGTCCTATACCAAATTTGATTCGCCTGTATAACAAAAGCTGATTTGCTCGTGTTTATATTCTTTGTAATATTTTGTAATCGTAATGTTCTGATTTGCGTTCTTTCGTTTAATGATTATGTTTATTGTACCAATATGTGTTAAACTATATTTAATTACTATTTTATTCTTTGAATTTGATCAGTTTATATAGTAGTACATAATTGGACTTAATCATTTCTTTCAAGAATTATGTTCATTAACTGTTTTTTAACTGGTTATGGTATTTATGCAATATTAATAAGACACGTTTTTAAATGATCTGTGATTTTTACAATGTATAAATGACAAACTTTTGTAACTCATGTGCAATTCAGTTGTGAAACTGCCATCCATGGAGCAATAAAATACCATTTATCTATCCATCTATCTATCTTCGATATAGTAAAACACTTTAATTCTTATTTTGTAAATGTGGGAAAACATCTCATGAACTCGCTATCAAGCTCAAATAATTCATTTGTTGATTATTTGTTGAATCCAAACGCATTGTCTTTTTTTGTAAAACCTACATCTATTAATGAAATTGTTAAAATGTCTTCCTTAATTAAAATATAAAAAGCATGTGGACCTGATGTTATCTCACCTCGAGTAGTTAAAGAATGTATTCATTATTTGGTACATCCATTATGTAATATTTGTAATAAGTCTCTAAGCTCTGGCATTGTACCTGACAAATTGAAGATTGCAAAAATTATTCCTCTTTTTAAAAAAGATAACCCAGAAAATATTGTAAATTATAGACCCATTGCACTCCTTTCAATTTTTTCGAAATTATTAGAAAGATTAATGTATGATAGACTCTATGACTTTTTGACTAAAAATCATATATTAATTCCTGAACAATTTGGATTCCGTAAAAATCATTCCACCTCTTTAAGCGGAATCAATTTTACTGACCATATCGTACAAAATATGGACAAAGGACATTTTTGTTGTGGGGTTTTTATGGATTTATCAAAGGCTTTTGACACCATCGACCACCATATTCTTCTTAAAAAAATAAATGTTTATGGACTAAGGGGTTTACCCTTACAGTGGTTCCAAAGTTATTTGTTAAATAGAAAACAATATGTGGTGGTAGATGGTGTCGAATCTGAATATGCAAATGTAGATATTGGTGTACCACAAGGTTCTGTACTAGGACCTCTCTTATTCTTGATGTATGTAAATGATATTATTAATTCCTCTAAATTTTTGCTGATGATACAGTTGTGTTGTATTCAAATAAAAATGTTTCCTTGGTAATTTCTATTATGAATCAAGAATTAAATAAGCTTAAAGGTAACGTTGAGTATTGGTCAAACTTAACTTTAGTAACCAAAACCTGCACGATTACGGTACAAACTAATAGTTATAACTTCACCATGCTCGAAAAGTATTCACAATTACAAACGACAAAGTAAAACCCCTGTTATCATTCAAAAAGAGCCATTACAACTCAAGTGTCAAATTAACTCTAGAGAGAAGCGCTAGCGTTCTAGGTCCTCCTAATACGGGACTGTAATGCGCGGTAATAGTTACCGCGCATATTCATGTATTCTGTTCGGAGTCGCGCTAACACATGGAGAGAAGTCGAGGAGGCGCATATATCACTGATTTTTTGCGGAATGGAGGGAAAAATCATAATTTTAATCCACCCGATAGTTGGATCACATAATGGAGAGTGAATTGGTGGTAAGTACCGTATCATATGTATAGTTTTAAGCACAATTAGCGTGCTTACAAATATTAATTTTCAGTCCCGTATTAAGAGGACCTATAGAACGCTTGCGCCTCGCGCTAGCGTTCTCTAAAAAGTGATACCCGGACGTCAATCACTTTTATACAAATTTTGAAAGCAATTTCACAACAATTAGAGCATTTGAATGGGAATTATTATTATTTCCCATGTTTGTTTTCGATGATCTTTCATATGGAATTGAAATCAACCAAATCCGTTTTGGGGGGGGGGGGGGGGGGGGCGGGGGGGCACTTTGGAAAATTACCAATACTCAAGGTTACCTTTAATGAATGATTCAAATGTAATAAGTTGTTCTTAAATTTCTCTAAGACCAAATATACTATATTTCGTACTAAGACTAGACAAATTCCACTCGATATTGATTCAATAACTATAAATAATATTATAATAGAAAGAACCGAGTCAATACATTTTTTAGGTATCATTATTCATGAATCATTAGATTGGAAATATCATATTGTCAATATTTCCTCTAAATTATCTAGAAGTATTGGAGTATTATACAAATTGAAAGACTTCTTACCTTCTAGGATATTGATTTATATTTATAATGCAATTATTTTACCACACTTAAATTACTGTAATGAAATATGGGGAAACTCATATAGAGTACACACAAATAAGATATTTTTACTTCAGAAACGTGCCATACGTATTATTTCAAACAGTCAATATATTAGTCATACTCTTCCTATTTTTGTACAATTGAAAACTCTTCCATTGTTTTATCTTGTAAAATTTAATATTTTAATGTTTATGTTTAAATTTCTTAGAGGTATTCTTCCAGAAATATTTAATAATATGTTTAAAACCAATGACTTGTTTCATACCTATCCAACTCGTAATTGTCAAAATTTACGCAAACCCATTACTCACTTAACAATCAGAACCCATTCAATTAGCTTCACAGGTGTACATGAATGGAACTCTATTAGTAATGAACTCAAATCTAGCACTACTCTTACTCGTTTCAAAACCCTATTCAAGCGCTTTGCATTTCATGAGCTGTCATCCATGACTGACTAGATCTCTCCCCTTTCTCCTTCTCTCCTCTTTCCTATCCTGTGTGAATGTGTATGATTGTGTTTTAATGTATAAAGTTACTGCTATCTGTTCGTTGTTTTTATTGTAAATGCTTATTTATTGGGGCCTCAACTACAAGCTGCTGCTTCACAGAGGTCCCGGCTTTAATCTGTATATGATATGGTACATTTATTTTGTAATATTTTGTATTTTATTTTTGCCGAATAAATTCAATTCAATTCAATTCAATTCAACAAAAAGAGGAACTGTTTCCTTTATTAGTATGTTGTCGGCCTAATTATTTTAATAAATAAAGAATTAAGAGTGAAATTTAAAACAATATATACATGGACAAAAATGATTCCATTTATTTATTTCATTCAGTATAATCTGTTTTATTACAGGTACAATTATACCATGCACATTTTACATGCAATATTTCAGCACTTCAGAAGTTTAACATTCTACTTGATAAATAAAAGAGTTATTTCATGGCAACTTGTAACAGAACATTTATGAATGGGACTGTTGTATTGTATTTCGCGATGTAAACCAAAAATGAATGTGAACGAATATAAATACTGACAAAACGTCCATAGCATTAGTCATAGAAACAAGAATAATGTACAATAATTCATATTTAAATGAGTACACTCCGTAACTTAATATTACATTGGGAGATTTATGAATGGGACTGTAACATTGTATTTCGTGATGTACACAAACAAACATTGGATGTGAAAAAATATATACTCCGCACAAAAAGTTCCGCAATCGAGGTTTGCGCATTAATAACTTTTCTATTAGGTTATTACCATTGATAAATTTGGTATCATTTGAAAGCGTGATTTCCCCCCTTTACATTGACGTAACATTTGCTATAAGTATTTCATCATGGAATGTGCATTGCATCCAAATGTAGGGCAAAGTCAAAAGTGAAATGTTGCAAAATGCACTGAGTCTGTCAACGAAGGGCGTTCCTTTTGTTTGAAGATTAAAATGTGGCTTGAATGCCTATTACGTTATTACCATTCATAAATTTGGTATCATTGGAAAGCGTGACTCCCCCTCTTTACATTGATATAACATTTGCTATGGATATTGTATTATGGAATGTGCATTACATCCGAATGTAGGGCAAAGTAAAAAATTAAATGTTGCAAAATGCACTGATTTTGTCAACAGTGTGCCTTCCTTTTGTTTGAAGATTAAAACGTGGCTCGAATGCATGACCACCTCACCCCCATTCATGCCAAGGAAGGCACTCTGTTGACAAAATCAGTGCATTTTGCAACATTTCACTTTTGACTTTGCCCTACATTTGGATGCAATGCACATTCCATGATGAAATACTCATAGCAAATGTTATATCAATGTAAAGAGGAGGATTTACGCTTTCCAATGATACCAAATTTATGAATGGTAATAGCGTAATAAAAAAGTTATTAATGTGCAAACCTCGATTGCGGAACTTTTTGTGCGAGGTATAGATACTGAAAAAAAAGTCTATAGCATTAGTCAACGAAAACAAGAGGAACTATGTACAATAATACATATATTTAAGAATTTGTATTAAATGTGAAACAAGAAAATTGTGTGTCCCATACTTTCTTTGTTCACTTTTTATCTACATGTATATCATATATAACTTGTCGGTTTTTAGCTCTCTATGATAATTATATATTTTCCTAACATGAGAATGAAGAATATGTGTCAAATATCATCAAACATTCCTGAAAAGTATTGGGTTATAATCCAAATACTGTTGAGTATAAAGCAAGCAAGATATGCAAGTATGACACTAATGTTTAATATGTTTATTTGTCTAATAACTTCCTTGCCATATTTAATAATAGATGGAGATACAACATTTTCTCGAAACGGGTAACATTGCCCTTAGTAACCTTTTGCACTAGCTACACTCTTAATTGACAACAACATTTAACCTTTTTACTGGAAATTATCTTTAGATACACATTTTTGTTTTAATTTTTAAATGAAGAAATCTAATCTGGATTTTGTCTCACTTTGACACTCACTGATCGTGTTATTTCGAATGAAATGTTATGCAACACAAAATATCAAACCTCAATAGAAATGTTTTTGTATGCAGAGTATAGAGCAAGCAATGTAATTTACAAACATGAATAATATACCACATTTAATTAAATTAATATGTTTCAATATTGGTTTACTGTACGAAGCCTTATAAGAGTAACATCGTACATACATGTATATTATATGCAATTAAAGCATATTTATTAAATACATCCTTGTATACAGTATAATTAATTTTATAATAATAGCCGTTTGGTTTGGGATATAGGAATTTTAATTTGACTTTGTGTATTCCTTATTTCACCAACAGCAGTTTATATCTTAGGAACATTCACAAACAATATGTGACTGGGTATAGCAAAACCCTGCACTTGTCGGTTATTCATGTCTGAAATAGGCATTTTAGGTTTACATAATGTGTATAAAAGACTTATGATTGTAAAATGGATACAATCCTGTACCTTCGACAATTATTGACCAATTTGTTGGA
Organism: Echinarachnius parma; assembly: GCA_037951105.1. Classification (NCBI taxonomy): domain Eukaryota; kingdom Metazoa; phylum Echinodermata; class Echinoidea; order Clypeasteroida; family Echinarachniidae; genus Echinarachnius; species Echinarachnius parma. The sequence continues at coordinate 14,166 of JBAMJV010013887.1, forward strand.
ACAAAGAATCAAATGAAAGCTTGGGTATGAAAATCTACATTTTGATTTTTACCAACGAGAGCAGGGTTTTGCTATAGCCGGTCACATATATGTTATTAACCATGTCAATAGATTAATAACAATACTATATTATCTTGAATCATAACATGACATATCACAATGTAAGGAAACAAATTAAAAATATACTGTACATGTGAGCTGGTTAATAGCCTAAGGTACATTAAATACAAAATAAATGTTTCTATTAATCTGGAGAATAACAATAAAACAATACTTATATTACTTAGTTATACACAGAACAACATAACAAATAGGTTTGACAATTTTCACTCGTCAACTTGTTTCTTATATATTTTCATGCAAAGTAAAAATGTACAATGCATAGAAATTTTATACAAAGTAGTAATACAAAATAAAAAATGGGGCATATGAACAATCATCCTTACATGGGGAACTAAAGAAAAATATAGAAGTAATGAACATATTTCCAAGAGTGTTTACACAATAAATTATTGTAAAATATAAACAGAAATGAACATCATATATATTTAAGGGTTCAAGCACTGTATGTACATACTGCGTGATACAAAGTAGAGGTGTAAACTTGAAATCATACTTTAGTCATATGATAACAAAAAGTGTGATTATGTGAATTAAAATGTAATTTTAAACACATGTGATTTGAAAGACTGATTTGACTGCTTGATTATATTTACCATAACAAGAGTCATGTAAATATCCATACATAAAATTGTAAATCGAGACAGCTCTCTTTGAATCTCAACACTAGTTCAAACACGGTAAGAAATACCATTTTCTTTTTGTTATTTTTATATTTTACTATAAAAACAAGAACCATGATAATATATGGCACTGTAAAATTTAATTACTGTAAAAGTTGAAGTCCTTTAGAGGTCAGCTCACTTGAACAATAAATCAAATTTTATAATAATCTATCAGGTAGGCAACTAGAAATGTTTTTGGAAATACAAACACGCAACATGATTTCCTTCTTTTTTAAATAGGCATGTGGTAATCTTGTCTAAAACTGCTTATACATTACACAGAATAATGAACATTTTATATGAGTTACATGAATATAATGTATGAAATGATAGAACTATTTAAAGAAAAAAGCTTCTAGTGAAAGGGATAACAGTTTGTAACCGACCAACTTTGGCTAAAAAACAGTTTTTCGGCTTCAGTTAACCTTTTTTTTGTCTTTCTTTTTTTTGGGTTAACATCAAAGAACAATGGATTATAGTATGTTCTAAACAAAGTTGAGCCACTGGCTTTGAGTGTATAATAACAACAGCCACCTTGTTGTTCTTCTTTTTTTTTTTTTATATCATTGCTTTATTAACATGACAATATAATTTACATAGGTTAGCCTACTTGTTGTTTTTATACAAATTAATATAAAACTCATACAAACAAATAATGCAACATGCAAAATAAGACATAAGGTTGAATCAAACAACAGTATGCATCTCATTTCAGTGTTTCAAGAGGGATGGGGGAGAAAGGCTTATAGAATATCAAATTGTGTATTTTGCAAAACATCAAATGTTGCATTAAAGAAAATGCTTTATTAAACTTTAAAAATTGAAAAAAGTGTAGTCTGAAATTAAGAAACAGTGGGTTAATAAAAATAAAATACAAATATATTAGTCTTTATCAATTCATGACTTCCACTAAAACATAGCCTATATATTATTGCTCCCAATATTATATTATCAATAAACTCACTAGAAAATTGGCTTTGCCATTTGTTAATGAAAAAAAGAGTTAATCAACGCTAACTATATATTATGCAATAAGTGCCTGTTTTTCGGTGACAGGTTACCCTTTTGGGTAATGACTTGATACTTGATGAGGTATTTGAAGCAACTGCGAAGCTATACTGGGATTATGTGCTGGTGTGTTGTCAGGAGGTGCCATTTTTATAATACAATTTTTACTTTGCATTTATATACAATAAAAATGCAAAAGTAGAATGTGTGAGTAAAAAACAGGTGTAGTGACGTTTAAACAACGTTGGAGCCCACGGGAGGCTGAAATATATTACAGCACTATACAAAACAATATGAATTTCATAGATGCACAGATGTTGGGAATCTACTGCAGGCTCATGCGATTCAAATAAATAACGAATTAAGATTTTGAAATAAGGGCTATATAATGATAACGAAGAGGCAACACTTTAAACGGATATTTCATTTGAGCAAGATAATTTTCTTTTCAAAGGACATTTTTCTGAATGATTTGTAATAGCTTCAAAGAAAAGGAAAACGGTCTGGTAAAAAAAGTCATGTCATATTGTATCACATAGTGCCTATTCATTTTGGCTAAAGCTTTTATTAGGCCTATTTCTAAAGGTGGTTTTCATTATATTTACACGTACTGTGCCAGCTGCAACATGAAGTGGAGAAACACCATCTTTGTCAAATGTATCTATCATTGCTCCTTTGGAGAGGATATACCCAACGATGCCAATATGACCTTTCAATATAGCGATTCCCTTCAAGCTTATTTTTCTAGTCCCCTTTGATAGCAAACATCTTACATGCGGATGGCAGCACCATTATCTAGGAGGAAACCAACAATTTTATTATTACCATACTCAGTAGCAACTTGAAGTGGTGTAGAGCCAGTATTGTTTACTTGATGTATGTCTGCTCCTGTAGAAAGGAGAAACTGAACAGTCTCGAGGTGACCTTTCAGGCAGGCATAATGGAGAGATGTCCAGTCCTCTTCTTTACCCTGTCCTATTTTAGCTTCCTTTAATAACAATAACTCTACAACGTCAAGGGAATCGTTTCGAGTGGCCAACTGCAATGGAGTGAACCCTTTATTAGTCATATTGTAGATATTGGCCCCATTATCCGGGAGGAGCTGTACAATGTCAACATGTCCATTCCCTGCTGCAATATGAAGTGGAGTCAAGCCATAATTTGTTACTTGATCTATCTTTGCTCCTGCAGAATGGAGGTAGTTGACCACATCTAGATGACCTTGCCAACAGGCATAATGGAGAGGTGTCCAGTCACCGTTACCAGCATGATCTATGTCAGCTCCCATTGAGAGCAACAACCTTAAAATCTTGAATGCATTTTTTTTGGCAGCCAAGTGTAAAGGAGTGTGTCCATCATTAGACTGCCTGTGGATGTCAGCCTCATTATCTAGGAGGAATTCAACAATTTTAAGATGGCCATTCGTAGTTGCAACATGAAGTGGAGTCAGACCATCATTTTCAACATGATCTATTTTTGATCCTTTAGAGAGGAGATACTGAACAATCTCAAGATGCCCTTTCTCGCAGGCAACATGGAGAGGTGTTTGGCCATCGTTATCCCCTTGTTCTATGTCAGCTTCCATTGAGAGCAATAACCCTAAAACCTCAAGTGCATTTTCCTTGGCAGCCAAGTGTAAAGGAGTGTGTCCATCATTAGACTGCCTGTGGATGTCAGCCTCATTATCTAGGAGGAATTCAACAATTTCAAGATGGCCATTCGTAGTTGCAACATGAAGTGGAGTCAGACCATTATTATCAACATGATCTATTTTTGATCCTTTAGAGAGAAGATACTGAACAATCTCAAGATGCCCTTTCTCACAGGCAACATGGAGAGGTGTTTGGCCATCGTTATCCCCTTGTTCTATGTCAGCTCCCATTGAGAGCAATAACCCTACAACCTCAAGTGCATTTTCCTTGGCAGCCAAGTGTAAAGGAGTGGACCCGTCATTACACTGCTTGTTGATGTTAGCCCCTTTATCTAGGAGGAACTTGACAATTTTAAGACACTGAACAATGTCACTATGACCTTTCTCACATGCAAAATATAAAGGTGCCCAGCCATTGTAATCAACATTTTGTATGTTGGCTCCTTTTGATAATAATAGCTTTACAACCTCGGGTTCATTTTTATGGGCAGCCGAGTGTAATGCAGTGGTTCCGTTATGAGCCTTGTTGTGTATATAAGCTCCGTTATCTATGAGGAATTGAACTACATCAAGGTGGCCATTCCCGGCTGCAACATGAAGTGAAGTCGATCCGTCCTGTTTCACCTGATCTATATCAGCCCCTTTAGAGACAAGATATTTAACTATGTCAAGATAACCTTTCATAGAGGCATGACAGAGAGATGTCCAACCTTCTCCTTTAGGATGTTCTATTTATTTATTTATTTATTTTGGTATATATTTCAAACTGATCAGCAGCAGTGCTGAAAGGATCAGTGTACATTGAACATCAGAACATACATAGTATAAATAATACATATAGCAATTGTTACATTCGAATTTGAATGAATTGGAACATTAATGTTAAGTACAAACTTTACAAAAGTAAATCACTATAAAATAAACAAAGCTACACTACACAAAGAACAAATATCAAATCATTGTGCATAATTGCTAATCAACCACATTTACAACAATGAATTGTATACAGTAATTCATAACTATATAAGTGCTATAAAGTAATTCATAATTAAAACTGTTCTAAGTTATTAATCACCAAGCAATTAATTCATTATAATATATTTATCATTTATACCTATCAGCTGAATACCTATTGTGAAATCATTATTATATGAGAGCAAAACTATTCTAGTCATATTGATATTTCAATTAAAATTAATTGAGCATAATTTAAAAATGAATAATTATGTACGTATTACAAGTTTAATATCAATATTTTACCAAAATTCAAGGTACCAAACAGCAAGTTTATGATTATTTGTCATATTACATAAATAAACAATCTAAGTCTACAATATTATCATCTAAATGATCGTTTAACTATACATGGGATACATAAGACCAGTACTAAATTATTGCGTCCCGGTTTTTAATGAAAATATTACTCAAGAGCAAATATTAAATTTAGAACGAATTCTAAAGAGAGTCCTCAGAATGATATTGGGAGGTGACTATATAACATGCCACTTTTGCCCTTTCATTGTGCAATTTAACTACATTGGAAGCAAGAAATCAAACACTTCCTTAGATAACAAAAACTCCATAACCTCACGATGATCCTTTTGTGCAGCAAGGTGTAATGGAGTGGCACTGTTTTTACACTGCTTATATAAATCAGCCCCATTATCGACGAGAAAGTTTACTACATCAAGATGTCCATTCGAAGCTGCAACATGAAGTGGTGTATAGCCATCTTTTTGCACTTGGTCTATTTTCGCTCCTTTAGACAGGAGGCAGTTTACAATGTCAATATAACCTCTTTCACATGCTAGATGGAGAGGGTTCCATCCATCGTTATCTCCCTCTTCTATGTTACATCCCTTTGATAGCAAAAACTCTACAACTTCTATTGCATTGTATTGAGTAGCCAGGTGTAATGTTGTAGCGCCGTTATTAGACCGCGTATGGATATTAGCCCCACTATCGACAAGACACTTAACAATGTCAAGATGACCTTTCTCACAGGCATAATGGAGAGTTGTCCAGCCTTTGTTTTGAACCTGAACTTTTTTAACCCCCTTTGATAACAATTCTACAACCTGAAGTGAATTTTCCTGGGCAGCCATGTGTAATGGTGTGGTTCCATGATGAGACTCGATATTTTGTTTAGCCCCACAATCTAAGAGGAATTGAACTACATCAAGGTGGCCGTTCCCGACTGCAACATAAAGTGAAGTCGATCCGTCTTGTTTCACCTGATCTATATCAGCCCCGTTAGAGACAAGATATTTAACTATGCCAAGATAACCTTTCATAGAGGCATGACAGAGAGATGTCCAACATTCTCCTTTAGTATGCTCTTTGTCAATTTCCTTTGATAATAACAACTCAAGTACGTAGGGTGCATTGTTTTGAGCAGCCAATTGCAATGGAGAGCACCCTTTATTAGTCTTACTGTAGATGTTAGCGCCATTATCCAGGAGGGACTGTACAATGTCAACACGTCCATTCTCAACTGCAACATGAAGTGGAGTTAGACCATTTTGTTCGACTTCATCTATATTTGCTTGTTTAGAGATGAGGCACTCCAAAACGTTCAGATTACCTTTCTTGCATGCACAATGGAGGGGTGTCCAGCCATCGTTATCACGCTGTTCTATGTTAGCTCCCTTTGACAACAAGCACTCCACTGCCCCACTTTCATTGCTGATAGCGGCCATGTGTAATGCAGTGCTTCCGGCATTGGATTTCTTTTCTATATCAGCCCCATTAGCGAGTAGGAACTTAGCTACAGTACAATGACCATGTGATGCTGCAATGTGAAGGGGAGACAAACCTTCGATTTGCACTTGATCTATTTTTGCTCTTTTAGAGATGAGGAATTCAACAATGTCAAGATGACCGTTCAAACAGGCATAATGGAGGGGTGTGCACTCATTGTGATCCCCCTGTTCTATGCTAGTTCCTTTGGATACCAACAGCTTTACAACATTGAGTGCATTTCCTGTGGCTGCTAAGTGTAAGGCAGTGGCTCCTTTATGAGACTTGATGTGTATATTAGCTCCTTTATTTATGAGGAATTTTACTACATCAATGTGGCCTTTATTGGCTGCAACATGATGTGAAGTCCAACCATCCTTTCTAACTTGATCTATATCAGCTTCATGAGAGACAAGGTATTTAACGATATCAAGATGACCATGAAAACAGGCATAATGGAGAGGTGTCCAGCCCTCGTTATTACGCATAACAGTCAAGGGTATTTGAGTGTTTCCATCATTACGATTCTTGTAGAACTTATGAAGGCTGTTATCTACGAGGACCTTTACACTATCAAGATGTCCATTCCAAGTTGCAACATGGAGTGGTGTAGAGCCTTGATTTGTTACTTGATCTATTTTTGCTCCTTTAGATATGAGGCGATTAACAATGTCAATATGACCTTTGTCACATGCAAAATGGAGAGATGACCAGCCTTTGTCATCATTCTGTTCTATTTTGGTTCCTTTTGATAGCAACAGACTTACAACCTTGAGTGCATTTTCTTGGGCAGCCAAATGTAATGCAGTGACTCCGTTATAAGACTTCTTTTGGATATCAGCCCCATTAGCTACGAGGAACTTGATTACATCAAGGTGGCCATTTCTAGCTGCAACATGAAGTAAAGTCCAACCATCCCGTTTTACTTGATCTATATCAGCTCCATTAGAGACTAGATATTTGACGATGTCAAGATAACCTTTCATACAGGCATGGTAGAGAGATGTCCAGCCTTCTCCTCTAGTGTATTGTATGTCAGCTTCCTTTGATAACAGAAACTCCACGACCTCAGGTTTATTCTTCCGAGCAGCCAGGTGTAATGGAGTGGCACAGCTTTTAGACCGCTTATATGTATTAGCCCCATTAGCTACAAGAAACTTAACTACATCAATATGTCCGTTCGAAGCTGCAAGATGAAGTGGTGTCCAAGAGCAATACTTATCGTCTTGATCTATATTTGCTTTCTTAGAGAGGAGACACCTTACAATACCAAGATGACCTTCTGAACATGCATGATGGAGAGGAGTCCATCCGTTGATATCACACTCTTGGTTTGCTCCCTTTGATAGCAAAAACTTTACTGCCTCGAGAGCATTTACCTTAGCAGCAGAGATTAGTGGAGTAGCTCCACTTTTTGATTTTATGTGGATATTAGCGTTATTATGTATGAGTAACTTGATAACATCGAGATGGCCATTTCTAGCGGCAACATGAAGTGGAGTTGAGCCATCTTTTTTCACTTTGTCTATTTTCACTCCTTTAGACAGGAGGCAGTTTATAATGCCAAGATAACCTCCCTTACATGCTAGATGGAGAGGGTTCCATCCATCGTTATCTCCCTCTTCTATGTTATATCTATTTAACAGCAAATACTCTACAACACCAATTTGATTGTGTTCAGCAGCTAAGAGTAACGGAGTTGTTCCTCTATAGGATTTGCTGTGGATATTGGACCGATGTGCTATGAGAAATTTTACAATATCAAGGTGGCCATTCCAAGCTGCAACATGAAAAGGAGTTAAACCATCAATTGTATCACGTTCCATTTTTGCTCCATTAGAGAGGAGGTACTTAACTATGGCAAGATGGCCCTTTTTACAAGCATGGTGGAGAGGTGTCCTGCCATCCTTATTAGCCTGTGATATTTTAGCTTTCTTTGATATTAACAATGATACTATTTCTAGAGAATCTGTGACAGCAGCAACGTGCAATGGAGTATTGCCATTATTAGACCGTTTGTGGATATTAGCCCTATTATCTATAAGAATCTTTACAACATCCACATGTCCATACCGAACTGCAATATGAAGGGGGGTGGAACCATCATTCGTCACTTTATCTACGTTTGCTCCCCCTGAGAGGAGAAACTTAACGGTTCTAGTATTGCCATTCATACAGGCATGGTGGAGAGGTGTCCTGCCATCCTCATTACGCGCTCCTGTTTTAGCTCCCCTTGACAGCAACAACTGTACAACTTCAGCTTTAGGTGTATTAGCAGCTGCAATGTGTAATGGAGAGTCCCCTTCATTAGACCTCATGTGAATATTAGCCCCATTATCTATAAGTAACTTTACCACAGCAATATGTCCTTCCCCGGCAGCAATATGAAGTGGACTTAAACCATTGTTGTCTATTTGATCTAATTCTGCTCCACAGATGGCAAGATATTCAACAACCTTAAGACCACCTATTTGTGAGGCGCAATAGAGAGGTGTGCTACCTTTTGAATTTTCTTTATTTATGTAAGCTTCAAGTAATACCAGATGTTTGACAACCTCGATTTGATTGGTTTTAGCTGCCAAGTGCAGAGCAGTGTTTCCCTCATTATCCACCGCGTTGATATCAGCGTTCTTGGTAAGAAGGAATCTTAAAATAGGAACATGACCAATAAACGCAGCCAAATGAAGTGGGGTAAGGCCCTCATTTTCCTTATGGTTTATTGTGGCTCCTTTGGAGATAAGATACGTTACGATATCAAGTTGGCCGTTGTTCGTGGCATAATGAAGTGGTGTCCAACCGTTGTCATTTTCCATATCTATGGCGGTTCCCGATGAAAGCAGATCTTGGACGACATGAAGGTTATTTTCGCGAGCAGCCTGATGTAAAGCTGTATCACCATCGCTGAATTCCTTGCTGGGTTTTGCTTGCCTGCTTAAGAGAAATATTAGGAAATTAACGGCTTAAGTGGGTAGAAACATTATTGTCTATTATTTCAAAAACATCTTTGCTTTCTTAAAAAGGGGGAAAATAAACATATTTTTACTAACTGAATTCAGGGCAAATTTTTAAATTCTAAATTCACTCATTTTTGGGCAAAATTATTAAATTTTGCATTATTTCCGGTAAAAAAAATACAAAAATAAAACAAAAATAGGGATAACTTAATTGCGAAGTCGGCAAGGACCATAATCGGGCAAAGCTCTTCACCTCCCCTAAATAAATCATATCCGTTTGCTATTGGTAAATGACAGAAGTCTGACCAGTACAACGAGCTTGATGCATACTAACTCAAGTGAACGCTAGCGGGGCTAGCGTTCAAGGTCGGGCTGATAGTGCCCCCGAATTTATGATCTAATGATACATATGTGATGCAACTATGGGGTGGATCAGAATGATGATTTTTCGCTCCATTCCGCATCAAAATGAGTGATTTATGCACATCATCGACTTCTATCTGTGTTGTATCGCGACTTCTGAACGATCGATTACCGTACGACCACTAAACGCGCGAGTCAGATCTGCCGTCTATTCGGCGGGCGCGGTACTTGAATGGAGACCGTTCGCGCGATCATCGATCGTTCAGAAGTCGCGATACAACACAGATAGAAGTCGAGGAGGTGCATAAATCACTCATTATGATGCGGAATGGAGCGAAAAATCATCATTCTGATCCACCCCATAGTTGCATCACATATGTATCATCTAATCGGTGGTAAGTACCGTATCATATGTATAATTTTAAGCACACTTATTGTGCACATTAGATCATAAATTCGGGGGCACTATCAGCCCGACCTTGAACGCTAGCTGCCCCGCTAGCGTTCACTTGAGTTAGATGCATACATACTTGATGCAGGCGACAGGACACCTAATTGTTGGTTTGTAAAATGTTCTGCATTGCCATCATTTAAACAAGAACGACTGCGAATTCCAGCAATATATATGATATAAAAAGGATGTCTTGTTATCCCTTCTTCCCTTCCAATACTTCTACTTTCATTGTCCCATCAACTGTAACAAATAATTATAACATAAATTACACGTTCGAGTACATTTAAATAGTATTTCCCACACGCTCTAATACGTACATGCATTTAATGTACTGTACCAAATCACAAACAGCACTGAAACCATTGTCACATTTCATAAAAATAAATGATATATTTGTTTAAAACTTTCAATAACTGAACGATCCTCGATATAGATATTATCAATAAAACAACAAGGTACCTTTCTCCAGTTCTTTTCTTGGAACATCCTGGCCGCAAATCCGGAGTTGATCCTGGTTCCTAATTGAAAATATATTATACTTAATATTATACACGGCTTTATTGTAAAAAATATAAAAAACCGCTCAATACATCAGAACAGCAATCTAAATAATCCCAATTTTAACAAATATGCCGAACTTTATATAGCAAGACAGCATATGTAATTATCTGTCGATATATATGTTTTCTTTATAACAAAGATATTAATGATGTGTTACTAATACATGTACCTGTAAACTCAAAGAAGTGTTGTACAGTCTATTCAATATCGTCCGTTGAATTTGAGTGCGTTGGGTCCACGATTCTAAGAATTCTTTGTCTGAAACAAGATGACCTGCCGATTGTTGCTACCAAAATATCAAAGGGATAGAAAAATGCAAGTTTAACCATAGGTGTTATCTCGTGTATGCTCTACATAATACCCGTTTCTGCAATTATTTTAAATGTCCATATTATGCACAAGCCCGTGTTTACGTTGGCCTTTGCACACAAACTGTTTTTTCCAGTTTTTGCAACAAACACATTATTGCAAAAAAATAATCATATTTAGGTGATAACATGGGCCGAGGTATATTCATGAAAGGGTACGTCAATATTGTTTGGCTTAGTAGCTTTAATACACAATATAACATTGTTTTACCAACCTGCATGTGAACTCTTTATGTATATGGACAAACAAGAATAATGACTTATTTTGAATTTGATTTATTCTTAATGGTATATTTTGATATAAATATAAACGTACAATTAATCATCCCATTTAATATTATTGTTCTTCAATAATCCGGTGTCTTATAATACATTGTACAGAGTGTACAAAGGTAATCGAGGTTCAAAGGTCAATAATTTCAAAATGATACATTCTCATAATTTCAATCAGACATAGACGTAAAGAGTAGTTATTCAGTTTTAATCTGACTCCTTTCCAGAATCAGTAATGTTACGCATCGCTGAGTTCTCTGTGGTTGAAGGTGACAAGCCCAAAACCCGCTTTTTGCAACTTTGGGCTAATAAATGTAAGCTTAAAAGTACAATAATGGTGCCAAACTTTAATGAAAACATCAATTTGAACAATTTTGTGGGGTTTTGCGAGTTATTCAATCGTTTAGCTGAATACATTCATCGATATCATGCATGATAATGTACATTTTAATTGAACATGAATATGCGCTGGCCTGCCATCAACCAGAATTCAATTCTTATGTTGATATCATTCGTTAAAAATTTAAAACTTTGATTAGAAACTTTGAGGAAGTTCAATTGATTGGGCCATTTTTCTTCAAAGAAATGAACATTTACTGGGAACATGAACGTTCAGATGATACCTCAGTTGGAGGAACACATTAGGCGACAGGTGCGAGGAGTATTCAGGACAGTGCACAAGCCCATCACCTTATCGCTGACACAGATGGACTAGGTAGGGGAGCTCTTAAGGTGGGGAAAGGGTTACTGCGAAAATCAATGAGATGGAATGGCCACCAAGGTCATCTGATTATTTTTTTGTTGACTTCTTCCTGTTTGGACATTTGCAGATGGAATGGCCACCAAGGTCATCTGATTATTTTTTTGTTGACTTCTTCCTGTTTACATCTCCCCGTGATCTGGTTGATTTGCAGGGCCGCAATCGACACGAAGTGGATGTTTTAGCCCCAAAATTAAAACTAATCCCTAACATTTATGTGACACCAATCATTTCACGAATCCATTCATAAGCCAAAACTTGCAAAAATTGGGTTTTGCACATGTCATCTTCAACAGCAACCATTTCAGAAATTTACTACACACTTTTTGTAAAAAAACGTCGAAACCTGTGAACCTGAAAAGGTACCTTTTTGGGGTTTTAGTGCGATCATGTCCTTGAAAAACACCCCTTTTTAGAGGAAAACGTCAACAACGCCGTATAGCTGAAACTAGGCTATTTTCGCTAGTGTGGACCGAGGACGCATTTCCCGTCCTCTAACGATGCGAATAGACCGTTTCTGTAATTATACAGCTATAAAACCAAAGTCGACTATGCGAGGGGGCATGAATGCACATGGACAAAAGTATTCACATTGATCACTCCTTGATGCTATGACGGGCATGAATTGTTATTTATCAGGCGCCGACTTTCTAGAAATTGACAAAAAGTTGACCCTGACATGGTGTCACTAAAGGTGGTATCTCACCGCCGTGGAAACTAGTTGGCGACCTGTTGGCGACTCGAGTCTCCACAAGGTTGCGGCGACGTCGCCGCGACTGTCTAAATATCTAGATCTACAACTAGATGATAAAGACCTCAGTCACGTGGTCTCTAAAGTTAGTCAAGCACCGTCAAGCAAAGTCGCGAAAACGTCGCAGCAACATCTCCTCTCAGTCGCCTTGGTCTCCAGTAGGTTTCGGAGACGTCGTGGAGACGTCGCCGAGACCTGCTGGAGACTAAAAAAAAGTCTCAAAAAAAAATCGATCATGTTTTGATTTCCTCCGCGACTCCCCGGAGACCCGACTAGTCTCCATTAGACGTCGCGGGACGTCTCCGAGACCTGCTGGAGACTGGAAAAAGCCTAAAAAAAACCCCCAGACACGTTTGATTTCCCAGGCACAATGGGCGTATATCTGTTATTGATACCTATTCAACTAGGGGGAAGGTCTATTCATTCATTCCCCCTGATGAATAGGTATTACGTAAGTATCTACGCCCATGTTCCCCGCGACTACCCGGCGAACCGGCTAGCTCCAGGAGACGTCGCGGAGACGTCTCTCCGCAACCAGCGGAAACTCAGTCGCCAACAGGTCGCCAACTAGTCTCCAGGCCGGTGAGATACCACCTTTAAGACGACCATAACAAAAAAACTACTTGACCAAAATTACTGTTGGTTGATACATAAAAAAAAAGATTATCTATCCAGTGAACCTAGTCTGTATGTTTCTTATGTTTCTATATACACACAAACACAACATTACTAAAACTCCACATAGACGCATACACAAACAGAACTCACAACCACACAAACACAAACACACGCACACACTCAAACAAAAACCCACACCCTTACACACACGCACATATACACACACACACGCAGAGGCACTCGCATTCCAACAAACATGCACAAGCACACATATACACGCACAAACACCCACATACACACAACAACATAAATACCCACACAAAAGTACTCAAACAGAAACACACACACACCCTTACACACATATACACACACAACACACACACACACGTACAGACATACACAAACGCACGCACACACCTCGCACTCAAACAAACAAAAATACACACACACGCCAAACGCGCACACACGTACACACAGCCACAAACGCACACATTCAAACACACACGCATAACACACAGTTAGATAATCCACCACACATAGACATACACACGTATAAAACACACACACATACATGTTGATAATTCTCTGATTACGTCATTCTGAAGACGGCGTTCTGGATTTCCGACGAACCTGAAATCGGGCATGAACGAGTGCTCAGATTGGCCAGACGACGAGAGGGAACGTAAGTGACGTAATTTCTCGCCTAAATGACGTCATTTCTTCTAGTAGGGTGGTTAAGGGCCAAACATATGGTTGTTCACTGCATTTTGGGGTACAATTGTTTTACTTGACATACAATAAAAATCTATAAAAATGGTGTCATTTATTGATATATTGAGAGAGATCATATTCAATTATGGAAATTAGGCTTAATTTGCATATATACAGAGTGTCTCTTTGGACGAATTTTCTTCTTTTGATCCAAGGAGTATGTATGCCAAGTAAAACAATCGTACCCCAAAATGCAGTCTCGGACCCCTTAACCCGCCCTACTATTCGTCGTCCTCAGTGAAGACGTGGCTTGGCGAAATTCCGTACTGATACCCTTTCGACGCCTTTTTGGGACGCGGGTGCGTAGCCACAAGCCAGTCATGTTGGGAGTGACCCCCCCCCCCCCCCCCCCCCCCCCCGCCCCCCGGGTTCCTGCTCTCGTAATGGGAAGAACAATCTTAAACTAAGTTAAGAGTAACGTTATATCTATGTTTTGTGCTTTCGTTTTAGTAAGTGAAACTACTGAATCCTCACAAATTATTAAAGGCGATCTCCAGTTGCATAAAACCGTATGGTAAGAGTATAAATAAATATTCAGTTGGTAGTACTGTTCTAGTCAGACTTAATTTTAGTAACTAAAACTAACACATAGCCTAAGGCGCCTGATTTGAATGTTTCAACCCTTAACCCCTTGACTACGGGAACCGGGTGGGTTGTGTACAAGTCTATGGATATTTCAGAATCTCAAAGGGAATGGGTTTACAAATGTGAATTTGAATGTTTGGTTAAAATAATTATTCAATAGAGTGATTATCACAAACTATTTCAAAGCTACTTTGGTATATTTTGAAAAATGTGTACGCTTACCAAATAAACAAATGTAATTCCATCATCAAATAAATGGGTCACACATTGATTCCTAATGGATATTTATGGCTGTTTCAGCTGTTTCTGAACCGATTTTTATCAAACAAAGTTTATTCTGTCTTAAAAATGTGTATCTTATCAAATGTGACACTTGGTTTTGATAGCCTCACTCGAAAATATTTCTTGAAGCTCCCTCTAAATCAAAACTGTACTACCCCTTTACATGTAACACGAGTTATGCCGAGGCTTGCTTATATTGAATACAACTCTTCTTTAAACAGTCAAATGCTTCTTAAGTAACCTCATTTGCTCGACGAATTTACATTCTAAGGTAAAAGGGTGTAAAGACTTATACCTCTATTTGTTGAGATGTCCGTAGGTCCTGCTCTTCTGTTTCATGATGTAACTTCCGAATATAGCCGACCATTTCCCGAAATTCCGGAGGCGACATCTCCCTGAGTTCAAACGCCATGAGCTGATGATATCGATAGGATTGGAGGATGAGAATATGTGTAGGCCGCTTAACGCTTCCGCTGATCTCAACTATAAAGAATAGCAGCAAATGATTATTAGGAAACGTCGATCTCTAATTATATCTAAATTTGTTTGAAAATATTTTGTTGGCGCTTTGGAAAACAACACGCTCATTATCTTATTCTATTATGGGGGAGAGCAAGGTTCTATACACAAGTATTACCAATGTCGGAACATTCTAAGAATTAATACAAGCAGGGGGCGGGTAGTCAACGGGGGGGGGGGGGGGGGGGGTAGCAGGTACAATCACCCCGCCCAGGTTTTAGGGAAGGATATATATTTTGTTGTGGTGTGTGTGTGTGTGTGTGTGCGTGTGTGTGTGTGTGTGTGTGTGTGTGTGTGTGTGTGTGTGTTATAGAAGATATAGAAAATTGTAGACACTTTGAAAATGCAAAAAGTAATCCCATTGTTATAATAATAGACATGTGTGCTTAGAATAGAATATGTTTGATAAAGATTCTATAACAACCGAGGTATAAGCAAGGTGTCTCTGATATCTAATGTTTGAATGGTCAGTTGTGACGAATTCTTATGCTCGACTTTTAAGCTCGAAAGAAATGTAGTGATATCAGAGAGTTTTGGTGCAGCCTTTCAAGGCTTCAGATGGGAAAGTAGAGTACGATTCAATTTTGACGTGTCAGGATCCAACACACTCGCACATCTGAAACTTAGTTTAAAAGTTTCGGGATATATAGGATGTTAATGATTTAAAATCTAGGCATATGTATGAATATTTAGTTAAAATTTTAAAAATCGAATATAATTTGGTATTGGGGCTTGACAGCTCATACATAATTATATAATCAGAAGAAGTACTACGAATATTTAAGATTAAACCGAGCGCAGTTTTGGACGGTAAGTTTGGAGAATTTCAATATAAATTATTGCATAGGGCATATATACAAAAGAACATTATTAGGTTAGGAATTGTTATAAGAAATTTATGCTCTTTTTGTAAAAATGAGAATTGAGGACCTATTCACATTTATTTATTATACGTAACAAAGTTACAAAGGATTTGGTTAGATTTAATTGAAGGCACAGCCAAATGTTCATGGAACAGAATGTTGATGGAACTTGGGCATGGTTAGATCGCATAGAGTTAAGTACTGTAACTCTATAACTTTTTGTTCAAACATACTAATTTATTCTTATAAAAAAAAGGTCTCCTGTAGTAACACTACAGTAGAAATTCTCGAAAATAATTGAGAAAATAAGTGCTAAAGTGTCAAAACCGGGGTCATAAATTAGGAGTTCACTTACAAAAAGTGTGAACCACCATAGAAAACATGTAATATGATTACTTTTATTTTGTTAGAATTATAGGGAATTTGTAACTTATTATTAAGTTCTGGGTCTCTATTCTTTTAATGTGCATGTGACAGCTTTCTATATGTAATTACATTACTCTTTAGGTTGAAAATCGAGCAGAGATACTGGAAGGGGTGGTCTGAGGTAGTGGTGTGACTGTGGTGTGATCGGGTGGGTTAGGTGGGGATGGGGGTTTTCTTGGGCTAAATGGGGGGGGGGGGGGGGGGGAGGGGGGTAAAGGAGCATGTTTTAGTTCCTTTAATCTTGAGGTTATAGAACCTCCATTATGTTTATTTTATGAAGTCAGGAAATTGAATATACAGTTGATTATTTTGTTTATGTAGTAAGATAACGATATCTATTCGTTCGTTCTTTAAATTGTAATATGTATATTTTGCTTAGTATGTACTATTCAAATGTTATGTTATATATGAGGGAATAAAAATCACCTTAAAAAAAAAAAGGTGTGTGTAGTGTGTGTATGAGAGTAGTTTTTAGTGTGTGTGTATGTATGAGTGTTCGTGTGTGTGTGATGCGTGCGTGTGTGTGAGTATATATGTATACGAGATTGCCCCTCGTCAAGCCAGTAGCCAGGAAGAGGGGGGGGGGGGTGGGGGGTGGGGTGCTGCGTTGGGTGCGTACGCCGCCCCAACTGAACAAATAGACTTAGCTGCGAACTTTTTTTTTGACCAACGGTCGTACCCACCCCCTCTCCCCTTCCCCACTAGGCATGCTAGGACTTTCAACAATTGCCTTGGTCTCGAAACATTTTGACAGGCCGTCTCGACCGGGGATTTCTTTTTGGCAACGAACCTCCCCACTGAAAGGACTTTCAAAAAAATTCCCTCGGTCTCGACAAAGTTTGGCAGGCGGTCTCGACCGGGAACAATTTTGGCAACTGACCCCCCCCTCCTCCACGGAGAGGACTTTCAACAAATCCCTTTGTTTTGAAACATTTTGGCAGGCCTTCTCGGCGGGGACATTTTTTTGGCGACGGACCCCCCCCCCCCACCCCCCCCCCCCCCCCACCCCCACTGAGAGGAATTTCAAGAAATCGGCATGTGGTCTTGGCCCCCGAAAAAAATCATCCCCCAGGTGTAACAACCTGTCTACGCCTCTGAATACAAGTTTAGTCATCAGTGGTCATACTTATCATCAAGTGTATTTGTATATGTCGGGAATGCCCGTATACTACGTTTAAAAGTGAGAAAGAAAAAGAAAAAAGTCTTCAAAATGGTGAATTAATTATGAAAGATTTTTAATTCAACAACAGAGGTAATACAAGGATATTGGGTAATTTTACTGAAATGATAACAATCACTGAAAGTGCGTTATTCACGCGAGTATTATTCTTCACTTCATTATTATTAATAATAATAATATTGTCTGTCTGCGCATGTTCATTACCTGCTGCTTTTCCATAAAGGTCTTCGGGTGTGGTGCATGCGTGAAATCCTCTGGCACTGTTCTTTGTCCTCTGCTTCTAAGATTGGCAATGATATCTTCCATAACTTCCATTTTCGATATCATCTCGAACGTAAATGTCCCTCACATCAAGCATCATTGCTGATAGGCACTTCACAAACGCGTCATCAACAGACGCTGGTGGTTGTAAAGTTTCCTGAACATTCTCCCAAGCCTGTTAAAAAAACGGAGGGGAAACACTTTGGGCTAAATTCCAAGAGGGTATTAAAACCATGTTTTAAAGGAATCTTGTCGAAATCGACAAACTTTCCGTGAACTCTAGCAGTTCTCACATACCTTGTTTTATTGAAAAAATAAATTAAAAAACACCCACTATGGTTTTCTATAGCTCAGTCGGTGGGTCCTGGGTTCGAATCCCGGATGAAT